>MQTX01000042.1:710225-890445 GCA_009735665.1 Angiostrongylus cantonensis | reverse complement strand
CCATATATATACATATATTATATATATATATATATATATATATATGCATACATGCATATACTTAGAGATAAGTGTAGGTGCAATCTGTGCTCGGGCGAAGCGACAGAGCAGCGCCGTGTGCTCCGAACCGGATGGCGTGAATGGCATGCGGCGGCCGAGGCGACCACAGAGAATGCATGCGGAGCCGAATACGAAGGTCCGACGTTGAACCCGTCTCCCTCCTCCCCCAGTGAAGTGAATCGATTCGAAGCGCGTAAGCATTGCACAAACTCGCAGTGTCGCTAGCTAACCTAGCCTACGGCGGCCAGAAGTACCTACTGGTAGCACTCTGTAAATCTTGTGAGATCTCGCCGAAACGTGTGCTGCTCTCATCAGGTCCTCTTCGAATCTACTTCGAGTGCTTTAAAATGTCATCGTTCAAACTTCAATACGTGGTCGATGCTTCAACACAAACTCAAGAACGAGGCAATACGTCATTTCAATCTCATACACACAGTGTCTTCTAAAAGAGGCCATGAACGAATTTCTATTGTCAGAACATTGCATCTAGCTTTTCTCTTGATTATGTTAGAATTTTTAGGTAGAAGGTTTCAAAACCATCCTCCTTTTGAAATGCATTTATAATTCGCGTTCATGATAAAGTCATTGAACCATGTGGTGCATCGACGGGATTCTCTATGGGGACATAGACAGTGTTTCCAGAAATCTTTTGCTTTTCTAAACTTTGTATACTAACGTACTCTGTTGAGAAACCACAGCGAGAAAAAAGTAAGCAAAAAGTCATATTGCACGTAAAAACAACAACGCGAGATTGAATGGCTTTCCACGGAGTTCGTCATGATAGGGGAATTGTTCCGAAGCGATTAGACGTACTCTGGAGCTCGGCGAGCAGCAGTGCCGTCAATCGAACGTGACGCCTTTGTCGCATCGGACTACGGCTGTTCTCAGCTGACTTCTTAGCTATCACCTGCTTCAGCACCTCCGTCGACAAAGCGCGCTGTCACGGATTTCCAAAGAACGCTTCTTTGTTGACTGCTTCACCTCAGTGCCCCACAATATTTTCGTTGCATCAAAATGCCATGGCTGGATAGCGAAGACGCTTGTGCCTACTGAGGCTTATCAAAGGCTATTCAGGTAAACATTTATCGGGGATAACGATAACTTCACTAACCACACATTTAATTTGACGGCGTAGAGAATTTCTAAGAGCAGGTGCTCAAGGTGTCTCATGTCCTCATTTAATAGCAAGAAATCATTGTTTTAATTCAGAGTATGCGATAAGTTTCTGCAATCATCAGACAGTTTGGAAACATTGCTGTCAAGCAGAAGCTTCTTGACAAATTGAGAGAGAAGCAATGAATTTAATATTCATCCGTCCATTTGCTATAGGCGCTCCGGTTTTTCTATGAAAATGAATAAGTGATGTCAAGAGGAACCCAATTAGAAATTAAACACCATCGTAATCTTCTGTCACTTATGTCGCTCGAGTAGCAGTTATACAATGCAGAAAACCTTTAGAGATGTGAACCACATGGATATTCCCACGATTGGAAAAGTCTTCCAAAAGCGTATTCTATCTAACTAACATAGCTACTGGGTATTTTTCAAGAGACGGCGTTTAAGGTCTTCGCGAGTGGCATGCAAATTCATCCAAATGATTGAGATTTCAAATCGAGCTTAAGTTGCACTGTTGCAGATTACTGGAAGGAACACAGCTCTTTCATTGAGCTTTCTTTCGCAATCAACAGGGGTTAGGACTACGCAGGTCATATTTTCGACAGATTTTTGTGACCACGAGTTCGGTTTGATGGCGACTCTTTCACCCAGGATGCTTGTTCAGCTTATTGAGCTTCATCCAAAGTGTTTGAGGTACTCGATGGACTCGATGACTGTGGTCACATTTCTTGTGCCGAATGACTAAGCTTTAATTGCTTCACCTGTCATTGGTCTTCTGTTTTTGAAGGAGTCGAAAGCAACTTTCCATAAGCGGTTTTTAGTTTTGGAATGAAAGCTGTGGAAATAATGAGCATGGGTTTTGTTGAGCAGGTATGAGAGCACTAGCTGATGAAAACCCTCCATTGGAACACAATTTGTGATTAAATGGGGTCGGTGTCGAAAGGAGTATTTCTTTTAGTTTTAAGAGTTTTCTGCCATTTCACTGGCTTTTAAGGGTCCTCCAACTTTGCATCTTGCAGGGAAAGCGGTGAATTTTATGTTTCAACCTGCTGTTTTTTTTTCAGAAATTGGCATATTGCAGGTCACGTTTTTGTGGTGACGGAGGCTTCCTACATTAGTTTACTAGTATTACACCGACGAATGCTACCATTCGTTTACTATTAGCTAGGCTTCGAGAGAGAGATATTGGACATTTCACCTTCCATAAGCGGTTTTTAGTTTTGGAATGAAAGCTGTGGAAATAATGAGCATGGGTTTTGTTGAGCAGGTATGAGAGCACTAGCTGATGAAAACCCTCCATTGGAACACAATTTGTGATTAAATGGGGTCGGTGTCGAAAGGAGTATTTCTTTTAGTTTTAAGAGTTTTCTGCCATTTCACTGGCTTTTAAGGGTCCTCCAACTTTGCATCTTGCAGGGAAAGCGGTGAATTTTATGTTTCAACCTGCTGTTTTTTTTTCAGAAATTGGCATATTGCAGGTCACGTTTTTGTGTGACGGAGGCTTCCTACATTAGTTTACTAGTATTACACCGACGAATGCTACCATTCGTTTACTATTAGCTAGGCTTCGAGAGAGAGATATTGGACATTTCACCTTGAAGTGGCTAGATGGGTAGTGAATCTCCAGTGCATAATTTCAGGAAGAACTCTCAATAATGTTCGCTCAATAAAAATTTAGAAGATGTAGTATGCAGGATTTGTTCAAAAGGTACAGACGTAAAAAACGTAAAGCGATATAGCGATGAAGAAGCGGTACTTACACATCCTGCTCTCTTCGCGGTTGAGCCTAATGTCTGTTGCTGTCACTCAAATGCTCAACGTCATGCAAAATGTGTATGTCTTCCTTTCCAAGAAGAACTCACAATGTCTTTATTGTTTTACTACATATTTTACGTAACGCGGATGAAACAATAGAATCATGTCGTACGCTTATTATTCCCTTCTAGCAGAAAGTGAACACGTGCATTATAAGGGTTATCAGCTTGTTGCAGCGTTATCGTTCTTGTCATAGTACTTCTTCGCCAAGTGCATTATCAAAGTGATTGCCGTTTCAAACAGATCTGGCGTGTCGAAGCAGTTACTGCGTTGGCATCTGAAAACTTTTCGATACTTCAATTCATAGAAACAAAGCCCATGCGGGCTTGGCACTAGAGATAATGTAGGCGACATGAGCGATAGACTAGGGAAAAGGAGACAGCACCGTATATGTCGGACGGTGTCCCCGAACTTCATACGTCCTTTTGTACGAAATCTTTCGGCTTCAATATCAAGAAGACAGAAGAAGCCACAGCGACTGCATCCGTCTTTGCAAACCACAATTAGAATACTTTTACTATCAAGTCCGATCGCCCGTCGAATCTACAATTGGAAGAATTAATGAATTTCATTGCATCCGGTTAATCACTGTGTATAGGTTCTAATTGCTTTGAATTTTCGCTAGTTTGTAATAAACGGCTATGACTGCAAGAAACCTTGTCGTAGACACCAACGAAGTCCTTCGGCGGATCTTTGTCCTCGTTCCATCCATCAATGAAATACAACTTCATCTTATTCTTGCCGACGGTGAGATCTCGAACGACATACCCTTCGCCTACAAATTCCTTCTTCACGACAGCATTTTAAACAAAGCAATTCCTCAGTTTCTAATGAATAGACCCACATCTGACCGTACTAAAGCGAAAAAATGTTAAAGATTTCTAACATTTTTGTTCTTCTCCACTCGTTACCGTAATCGCTTGCCCTTCATATTTATTCGGTATCACGAACCTAATCGGCAGATAATTGACGCTCGAAAAACCAGATTCAATATGATTAATTCATAAGGATAATCGAAAAATAGAGAGACTAATGAATTGGATTTGTCGAGAGTTGGACTAGTAAAACGATGTTTTTCTCATTCACTGAGTTGTCGAACAAATTTTGCAAATGATTAAGCCGAAGACAAAAAGCTCTAAATTCCGTAATACAGTTCACAATGCCTGATTTGTTTCAACCAAGAGCAGAAGCTTAATTTTCGTACTTCATGTCCGGACTATCCTGTGAATCCATTATTACTATGGAGTCTGGACGAATCTGGTTAAGCATGCGATAGAAGTCCGTTTGAGTAGCACCATCGAATGGCGCCTGAGCCAGAATATACTGCTCTGAAGGTATGTGATAAAGCAAGCATAATCTAGAACTGATTCCGCCCAGATTACGCTGTTCTTCGTTAAGAATGCTTTTTCCTTTCTTGCATTTCTCTCCAGAACTGTTACAGCATGAAACAACATCGTCTGCATATCTGAGTGCAGTGTCGCAAACGATCGCTAACTATTAAAAACATGATGTACTGAATGGATACGACGAAGGTCTGTGGATTCCAGACGAGATTTGATCGATGTAAATAACAGAATATGCGCAAAATAAGAAAATAGTAAAAAAAATCAAAAATCGAACGAACGAACGAGGCGTAGTGCATCCATCTACGTACGAGGCGTGGTAGTAGTCCGGATTCTCGTTCAACACTACACGATTCCAATCATAAAGGAACACATCTGGATTAGATTCCTGATGACTGGTGTGTGATTATGGTGCAAATAGAATGCCTACTTAGACCTTTCGGTTTCAAGTTTTTGCCGGTGTTTTCCTCCTTGAAAAAGGCGAAGAATGTTGGCGATTCTCTGATATACTCCTTGTGCGCTGCTACAACTCCTTCTCCAAACTTTTTCGATGTAACTCTTGAAGTAAGCTAAACGGCGACAAAAAATGAGAAAAAAATTGCTAGATGGTCATTCATGGCCTCATCCCACATGCGCAGCTCTCCTCCACGACTTTGAGTAAGGCTGTTTTCTAATACTTATCTGTAACTGGTGTTTCGCCAGAATCACCCTCTTCAGAGTCAGGAAGTGTACACTGATATGCAATTTATTAGCTACACCAACGTTCTACACCAACGTATCGAAAGACTCCGCAATGCAAGCCATCTTCGAACTTCTTGTTGAACATGACGAAAGAATAAAAATGCATGGCTTGTCCATCCAGCAGCTCATGGCTCTCCTAAAGGAGTGCCTAAACTGCTCGATTTTCAGATGCTCTGGGTATCATTACGCGCAAATGAGAGGGTTGGCAATGGGACAGTGGTTGGAACCAAATCTTGCCATCGCATTCACGTATAGAATAGAAGCCCCGATTATCGATCTCTGGACGCTACTTTATTGCAGATACATAGATGACTGTTTTGTTATTTTTTCTACTCAAGAGGAGATGGACAAATGCTTTGAGTTATTGAATGAGCAGTCTGAGTACATTAAGTTTACCCGGGAGAAGCCGAAAGAGAACTGGCTTCCATTTCTAAACGTTCAAGTGAACTTATCAAGTAGCGGTTACATGACAAAGTGATACCGAAGGCCAAGTGACAAAAACATTCTGGTTCATTTCCTTTCTTCCCATCCATCACACACAAAGACGGCGCTTGTGAGAAATGGGTTTCGAACAGCTAACTCTGTGTGCACAACCAGGGAACTAAAGGATGAATCACGCGACTTGGCTCGGCAAATAGCCATCTCCAATGGCTACGAAGTGGTAACCCGACGAGATATGTTTAAAAGGAGAGTGACGCTCCAAAGTGAACGATTTAGCCGAAACAAAGTTCCGTTTATCTTGCCCTTCATTAGCGATGAAATAAGCATAGCTATAAAACGATGCCTAAAGAGGGCAGGTCTAGAGGGGGTCTAAATGCCAAAAGCCCTAAAATGAACAGTAAGGAGGAATGCCCCGAGATCACGCGTGATCTCGCCCCTTACCCTCGCATCGATCGTTGATGTGGGGAGGTGCAGCCGTCAACCATATGTGACGCTGATCAGCGGCTCCTCCTCAGTGGAAGGCACGTAGAAAGACGGTGGGTTTTCAAGAAGCTGTTGACCGTGTGACTACCATTTAGATTTTCATCCTTCTGTTTGTGCTGTTGAATTGTTTGGCCTAGTGAGTTGCGTATTAGTGTACCCTTCCAGGCTCTGAAGAAGGCCATTCTGCTAAAACGTCAGCTACGATTGTGTTGTATGTCTGTTATTGTATAGAAGTGAACGTATGGTGTTTAACAACTTGGCGATTGCTGAGAAAGAAAACGACGCATTCATAGTCCCGTGCCGAGATTAATAGAAAGTCGATCTTGGGATACTTATCTGTATTACAAAGTTATGGAGCACCTCTTACAAGAGTTTCTTGCCTTTATCTCCTTGAAGAAAGCCTGGTGGTAGTCATATTTTAATAGAACCAAAACAGGTTTTTTCACAAGGTCCTGGCATTTATGGCAGTTCACCAACATTTCTATGTACACTACCGATTCAGCCTATGCGGAAAACAGAGCGATAGATTGAACCCGTGGTTTGGTCAGAACATCTAAAATTCAACAATGGATTACAAAAAGTATGGACTATGACAATGTTCGAAATGAAACGATGCACGGTGGAGACCTTCATGTGTGATTATACTCTTATTTGGTTGGTATAACTGCCTGGAATGTATGCAATGAAAGAGAATGTCCTAGGAAGTGTTTCCCAAAGCACACAAGGAGGATTCCAAATCAAAGATACTGAACCAGTTAGGTGGAAAATTTGTTGCACATTACACAAGTTTTTTCAACATGGACCACCTATGTATCACTGTTGTGTTCTGAAACTGCATTGGAAATAAGCTTGTCTATTGCTGCTGTAATCACAATGCAAATCTTCGCTCTAGACATAACGCAGTAACGTTATTGGTACGCGTATTGATTGATTCGCGCCCCTAACCAATAGATATTCCAGCAATAACGTTACCTCATCTCCGTCATGCTTTGTGGTAGGCTACACTGTTAGGATCTGTTATAGTTGGTTCAAAGAATGCCGATATGTTTCTCACGCTGTCTATAAGTTTCTTCGGTGTTGGTACTTTGCTTTTTGACTTTCGAGTTGACCTCGTCGAAACCCGATTGTTCGTATTTAGAGCGACAGCTCCTTCTTTCGTGGCAAATGAATCCATGGACAATTTAGTTCTGATAGAAGACAGTTGAATGTGAGTAGCTAGTCAGACTACAGAAGACTCACCGTCAAGTAATGAGTACAAAATAAGAATAATGCTTACTTGGTCATTGATCTTCTTTAAGAACAGTACGTGAATGATACTTGATGTTTGCTTACCAAAAAAACAAGCGTTATGGTTCTTCGCAGACAATGTCGAGGAATTGTCGCACGAAATAGCCGGCGCTAACGTAGGCTCATTTATCACTTACCCACAAGGTATCCACTTTTATCTCATGAAAGATCATTCTATGGATTCGACTTTGGTTGAAGCGCATTCCACGAGGGAAGATGATACCATCCACGTCACCTGACCTCTGATTTGAAATGCCTGAAAGCTTTATGAATACAGAGTTTTTAGCTTTTTTGCTTATACAGTGGAATAACGCTGACCCGTAGTTGCCTAGGTTACAATTTGGAAAATTTCTAGAGAGGAGAAGTATTGTAGACTTTAAATTTCCTTCCAGTTGCACCGGCAACTGCTATATAAAAGAACAATGTTGATGTGAAGAGGAGAAGGTCATTCCTCAATAGCTTCACTCAAATTAAGCAAGAGGGCAATATTTTACTTCGAAAGTCCAACTGGGAGTTAATCTATGACGGAAAGCACAGTCGTCCTAGAAGGAACTTCGTAGAAAAGTGGTAAGCCTCTCGCTGACAGCTACTTGATTAGTAAAGAAAAACGCCAAAACAGTCTCCTTTGATCTCAATCATCCATGCTTTCGTTAAGGAAATAAGGCAGAAAAACGTTATCACTATCCTACATAAGACCAAAAACAAGAGAACCCGTATTAGATAAAAGAGGACTTGAGAAATGCCGGGGCTTCTGTTTTAACGTTTCCTATCCTTTTCTTCTGTATTTAGCCCCATCCCAATACCCCAATTCATTCATGATTCGCATTCGCCAACACAGAGAGATGTTTTCTCATCGATTCGTTTCCTTCGCATTCATTGTCCACAGTAGTCTTCAAACACTTAGCGCCTTGTTTCGACTGCTGTTTGAGGCTTAATCTCGTCTTCTTTGTGATGTTCGTAGAATGCTGGTGGAGTCTGCTTTCCTTGAAATCTTGGAAACCGCTGGGCTAAGGGGTTCCCACGCGGAATGGAGGAGAGCGTTGGAGTGGGGATCGAACCAGCATCGTTACTTCTTGTTCAACGGTATCACTTACAACTGCGCCTACCCTCTCCCTTAGATCGATATTTATGTGACCCATCTTAATATATTGTATGGGTTCCAGAGCAGTTTCCAGTTGCCCGCCGTCAAGCTGTTACACAGCTTCGGCTACAATTTCAAGCTGTGTTCTCTTCTCTCTACCCAACATTTTGAATGCTAGTCAAATATGATTATCGCTAGAAGCACTGTATCTGAACTAGGCCCCCCTTGCCGTCACATACAGTTGGATCGGACAGAGGTTCGTATTTAGGAAGCCAGCGATTCCTGTAAACGGCAGCAAACAGTGCGACTAGCCAAACGACCGCTCGAGGACGAGATCAGTGTAGCAATCCAAGTTTTCCTTCCTGTGTGAAAAAATTACAAACACTGTCGACTCCCAATCAACTGCATGAGAAGCTACTGTGGTAGAATTTAATGCATTCTGATAACAATTAGATTAAGTGAACCGCAACGAAATGTTAAAACTATTTTTGTAGAAAACTTGAGCTCCGGAATACAAATAAATGGTAGAAAAGAGCGGAGAATTTGAAAAATAGACCGAAATGATAACAACAGAAACCATGTTATTGAATTCCTTAAATCTCCATGGAAAGTCAATTCCTGGAAATGAAGCACGTCGTCAGAGGACGTGCACAGGGGACCGATCAGCACGGAGACCATCCATATTCTCATGAACAGAATACGTCAAACTTCTGACGCCTCCGTATTTACCATCCCATCAGATAAGACCATTACTTCCTCCATTTGCTCATTCGGTTAAGCACTAAGCTGAGAAAGAACACGTTCCGTTGTCCTGCGGATGAGAAACGAAAGGCCTGTGGGAAGATAACATCTTATCGGAATACTTTCCTTTTATAATTGAAATTTCAAAGCTATAGGACCGATAGCTGCGAGCAATACGTCAAAAGACCGTTAAATTATGAAGAATACGCGTCAGTGAATGCAATCCAATATTTGGACGTCTTGTTCATCACCAATAGGAAGCTTATCAAGGGAGGAGAAAACTGAAACTAAGCATTGCTCCATTGGTAGCAGAACCCAACTGTGTAAAAAAGGTGCGAAAATAGACGTGAAGTATATCGTTATGATTCATATTTAGTAACAGAATCTCCATAACTAGCCGTTATGACATGCAATTCATAACAGAAATGCTTTACTCCAACCCTACGTTTTCCACAAACTCTGGTTTCATAACGTCGCATTGCTTCCAGGTGGAAGGCACGAAGTATAGGCATTTTTCCGATCCTCTATAGCGTCACCTTTTCTTGAAAAAGGATCCTCGTCTTTTTACAACCGCGCCATTTGTTTATTAAGTGTGCTCTACAATCTTTACGCTTAGATTATCCTATCTCACGCACTAAAAACTTCGGAAGCAGCTTAACCGGTTCGTAAAGCAGTAAACCGACAGGAATACTGATGTTGACATCACACCTAAGACGTAAGCAGAGCTTCAGAAGTTTGTTGACAATACCACTTGTTCTCTATTATAACCTTCTTCGATGCGAAAGGAGCTACTATAGCACTGAAGCGGAAGTCATTAGTGTTTTCATCAACGAAGGAGTGGACTGGTCCTACATTAAGATTACAACCGTTTGCTATCGCAATAATATCACTAAATTGCAGTCCTTCCAACCACTCGTTGACACCTCGCTTTAAAAAAAAGTGTGTAAAAGCGACACTATGTCGCCAGAGCGAAAACAGCAAAAATGAAAGTTACTCTCTTCTGACATCTTTGATTGACCGTGACACAGTCGAGAAGTGCTCGCAGATGCACAAGAAGTTCAATAAAGTAGAGAAAGCATTCAGGTGCCAAGAAGCCTGAAGGAAACTCAATTCGTGTAAAGGCCACAGTCGAATTCAATAGGGATGAAAGGCACTTGCGGCAAGGTAACACAACTGGCTAAATTCTCCTGCGGGTCCTCGAAGAAGTCACTGACCAATTGATGGATTAAACAGCTGAAAAGTGAGTTGACATCCAGAGCAGGGTGGCAGATTTACGTTACATCTTTAGAAAAACTAAACGATATTTTATGAGTTGTGATCGCCGCACACAACAATAAGCCGAATTAAACAGTTCAGAGCTACAGGGCTAGTTAGGAGGTGGAAATCTATTAATCATGCACGTATTTCTGGCTCACGTTGTATTTTAGGCCGAAGAAGACTTATGAATGACCGAGTGGCACGTCTAGATGTAAGCAAGCGTGAAAGAGACGAGCACCTTTGAGGCCGATGGAGACAGAACTGAGATAGAAACTATTGCATCGGGCTTGCACAATTTGTGAACATGACCCATACTGGTACTCCAGTGAGCTTCAGATAGAGTGCTACTAAATTAACCACTATACAGTAACGAGTCCCACAAATTTCGCAAACCTCGTAGGTTTTCCCAGTCACATTTCTGTTACAGCGACATTAAAACAATCATCGAAACTCTATCCCAGCGAACACTCCAGCTGTGCCTATTTGATCCTATTTACACTGTTGCGGAAGAAGTGATTAATTAATGAGCCCTGACTGGAAAAATATTGACGATCCAGAGTGCCCTTTTTATTTCAGCTGATCTCTGAAAAATTGCTTCAGGATGAGTGTAATCTACCAGCTGTGCAATAAGTTAGCATTTTATGCCTCTGCAACTCGAATATCAGTATTATAAACATTATAAGGATGTTAAGGATTTCATTTAGGATCCTTATAGGAGGATTTAGAAAGGATTAGGGCTTAAGGAACATCACCACATGTGACATTAAAAATTTATTGCAAATCTGTATTATCTGGATAAAGGATGAAACTCTCGGCGTTGATTAATCCCTGAGGGATGAGCCATGCATTCAATTTCATTATCATTGAAGGTGATTGAATACATATATCTGCCCATACAATGACGCGCGGTGGCCTTCCGATGTATCGGGTCAGTGCTGCTATCGTCTCAGACAAGTCTGGTACCAATTTTTGGATCCCGGTGGGATGGTAGGTTTGGTGGCCTAGTGCTTAGGGATCGATCCCGTGTGCGTATCGCAGGGCGCCTCCGACCAGTACGCCACACGAGCCTTATCTTTTATCCTGTTTATAACCGGAAAATTCTACACAAGTTATGAAAACTTTCCGGACAATATCACCACATATCACATTGAAAATTTATTGGAAATCTGTATAAACGATATGTACAAAAAAACATTGATTAAGAGGATGGAACACGAGCGGTAGAATTCTGTAATGTCTCTAGGATCGTCGGCGAACAAATCTATCCGTGAACTCGTCACACTTTGTCATTTTCTGGATTTTTCTGTTCTTCCCCACCACTGTGTCCATCGGCCGACCTGAGACACGTGCAAACAGATGAATCACGGCGAACACACTCATGGCAGAATGGCAGTGAAAGAAAGGCAGCTTACTGTGAGACATATACTTGTAATACACCACCACGGAAACGGTCATAAGAATTGTGAATCCTAGCATATAGAAGGTGATAATCTCACCCGTTTGAAACGACTGAAATTCGCATTCGGTCGATTAACGACAGAAGTGTGAAAGAAATACGATCCACCTACTGGTGCTGAGTTCATGGTGGTGTTAGCGAGATCGAGCAGGACGAGCAGCTGGTCCGTTCCGGCGACGAGGACCCAGCTGCTCCACGTGTCCATCGCATCGTATCGATTTATCCACACAGCCCTACTTCTATGCGCCCTCTCTAATCTTCACACTGTGTCCGATTTCATCAATTAGCATTGGAGCACGAGGTGTTTACAGTACTATCTGCAGGTCAGCTCGTTACTTCCCCAGCGGGGTTCGTTGATTTGCGTGTGGGGCTGGAATCAGCGGTAATTCCTTACGTGGCCGAAATTGGAATCAAGTGAGTTAACCTCTTGGTAATTACTTACTCTGTTTACAGAACTTGTAGTAGACAACAACTGCCAGGGTGAACAACGTCGTGAAAATCGCAAACAGCAGTGTGACCTGCTCACCCGTTTGCATGGACCTGAAGCATTCTAGTCATTATTGCTGAGAATTTTGCCTGTAGGTAAAAGACTCGCCGGAGTTTTCACGTTTTAAACTCCTTGTTTTGTACGATACCAAGGGATTTTCTTCTGCATATTCACGGCTTTGCAAGTTTTCACATGACCAGTGATTATCCGACGATAACCAGAGTGTTTGACAATTTAAAAATTGACAGAAATGTGAAATTTGGCTCACGATAAGATCTTGGGCCATCTTTCAAGAGTATAAATATACAGCAAAGAAAGACTATCGAATCGGATCGTCGGCTTTGATGAAGACGATGACGCCGAAACATTAGCCGAATAAACATTGTTTGTCATCCTCGAGTAAGCTCATCAAAGAAAGAACACATACTGTAAAGTGTTAGTTTTATTCCATTTCATCAAAGTTAAATGAGTAAAATGTCGATCAACTCCATAGGGGTGCGCAATGCACTAGATTTCTTTAAGCATCGTAAAGATAATTAGTTGCATATTTCGGTTAAATAACCACTTGTAGTTACTCTACTAATCAACCAAGGAAGTGTTTTTTATGCACCAGACAAGTCTGATATCAGCTTTCCGAGCGCGGAGAGATAAAAGAAGGATACAGTTCTTGGCGTTCATCAAGCACAGGGGGGATGCGCCATGTATTCGACTTCACTGGGCATCTTTGGAAGTGATTGAATGCATATCTGACCTCCGCAATCCCTCGCGGTGAATTATCGATTCATTTAGCCAGTGCTTCTACCCTCTCAGAGAAGTTTGTTAGCAATTTGTCAACGTCGGAGGGATGGAGGACTTGACGAGCTGGGGCGCGAAGATCGACCCTATGTGTATTGCAGGGGATCTCCGACCACTGCGCTACACGAACCTCTAGGCGCGGAGGAATAGAGGATTAAATTAGATCTCTGCGCGGGATTGAACCAACAACCGCGTTTGTATTGCATGGCACATTTGACTACAGAACAGAAGGCTCAAGTTGAAATTAGCAATATTGACACGGTGAACAACATTCCAATTTTTTAACACAAGTGAATTTCACTCAGAACTCTACAGAATCAGTAGAACGCAGAATTGAAATAAAATCGCGAAAGTGAGCCTAAACCTCGGTCGAAAAATGCTAGTGCTCCGAAAAATCTCGGACAGGAAATCCATCACAAATCCTAAACGAGGTGAGGGGCAATAGACGCATTCTACGCGACACGATGATTGGAGACAATCCAATTACAAAGCTGGAAATGAGCATGTAGCCGAGTTCGCCGGAAAAGCGCTTCTCGACGAATCCCTTGTGCCTACTGGGAGAAATAGGAGAGCTAAGTCAGGGCTCACAGTATTTTGAAGCTCCACAGATGTTGATTTCAAACGATCTATGCTCTCATATCGGCATCTATCACTTTAAACAGTTTTGAAAAAGAGAACACATGTATCTCTTTTGCATCGGGAACAAAAGTGTTGAAATTTCGGATACGGAGAAAACCGGTTTATGTGGAATCTGAAAGATGAACGTGTGGACAAAGTTAAACAAAGGTGGGTGTGGTGCTGGGCATCCGAATTAAGCGAAAATCGCAGCTAAGAATACTCGTCCATTTCGTGTTTCTGTTAGTCCAAAATCTCAAGAGCTATTACGAAGCATGTTAGAGATCTGATAGCTAGTAATGGCCTTGATATGGTAACGATATGACAATAAAGAAAACACTAAGCGCTTTAATCAGCTTCAAGCCATAATTGCTCTAACTTATCAATGAGAGGATAAATTCTGATTATTCACACAGAGGTTAAAGGAAAATCAGCTTCAGAAATTGCATATTTATTCATCTAAAGCATAAAAAATGCTAAGAATGACAACTGAAAGTTTTGTCGCGAATGGAAACCGACTAAACTCACGCAGTCCATAGAATGGACATTTGTATAAAATCAGAAAATATTGCCCGCTTGGGCATCGGCATACCGCGTCGTTCCTGAATTACATTCCAGACTGAAGTCCTCGAGGGGTCCTCTTGGTAAGGAAACACCCATGAAGCGAGACCTAAAAATCTTGTTGATAACATCAATGACGGTTCCGGAAACATAGAAACGCGATCGTAGTACCGTTCAAAGCGATGGAATTTGGTATGAATCTACGCCATGAAAATGAAATATTTGGCTAAATGGGGAGGTTTCGTTACACTAAAGATCCATCGCAGCAAATGAAAAATGTAGGCAAGAGTTGAAGCTTGATAAGTCATAGAGAACTATTAAAGACCAGTAATGGAATGAAGAATAGCAAATGGATATAATTCTCTCATAGGTACCATCCACAGCAACATATGTGCAAGCAATAATGACAAGAAGTTCTCGGTTGAACCTGGACCTCAGTTAGATCGCCCTCGGCGCTTATTTACCGAAGATCGTCCGTTCCTCAACTCGGTCTCAGACACAGCACTTTGATAACCACATGTACTAGCGATCATAACAAACACGCCTTGGCTCCTCAGCAGTCACAACTATTAAGATGAGTCAAAAACCACTTCTTTTTGAGAAGAAAGCTTTCAAACGCTAAAACTCACAGAGAGATTTTGTTGTTCAAGTTAGGAATCATTAATGTCTAAAGATTTTTAAAAACGATCTTTAAAACCCAACCGGAACAGATTCCCAACTTTTTGCAAGCCACGGATTTTTCAAAAGGATTTTCAGCAGTGGTTGCTGAGTTGAACTAGTCAGCCACAAGTTGTCAAGGAGCATTAGTTGTGGAATTTGTGGTCGATAGTTTTGTACAGGAGGAGAGGACTTTTTTTGTTGCCCATTGCAGTTTTTGAGACATTTCAATGATTTTGTGGCAATACTGCTGTGATCGTTTCACTAAGATTCAACAAGAGCAGATGATTCTCTCTGCCATAGACGGAAATCCTTCAAAACCGTTTTTTTGACGAAAATTTGACTTTGGAAAGTGCTTCGGGCCATCGTCCGTTGTCGCCTATCACTCAATATTCACCGGTTGACACTCTGCAATCAAGAAATGAGCCTCGTTTTGGAGCAGACCTCGAACGGAAGTTTGTTTGCATTTAATTTAATTTATGTAGCAGCTATTTATCGAGCGTCTATGTTTCGGGTTTTTGAGACCATAAATTATTGTTGATGGACTAATGGAGAGTGTTTCTGCCACCTTCCCAATGGTGGGTAGAGTGTCAATGTCGATTACCACCTTCAAATTGGTGTCGTCAACTGCTGATAGGTGTGACGACCTTCTCAGTGATGAAGACACACACGTCTATTCCACACCTTTCGAGCCATTCACATAATGTGAGTTCGAAAACACTCCTTTGGCTCATGCTATGACATCACTTCTAGTATATCCCATGAACTTGTGCGTAACCCTGAACTCTCGAGGCAAAACAACATAAATTTTTTGTAATGAAAGCAAGACAACTTCAAGCAGCTGAAAATTGTTCTGGATCCAATGTTGGAGATGTTTAAAGGCGTGGTTAAGCCGGAAATAGGTCTTAAAATTGCTGCGAATGTGATTAATGGGTGCCATTACAAAACTTGCCTATCAAATTCGTAACGACGGAAACCGACATCATTTTTGAACGAGCCCTAAACGGTCGCCAGCTGTCTCACTCGAACATAATCACATTGTGTAAAGAATAATGGACGCTTGAATGAAGGATGGGAACTAATCCTTAACAGCTTTTGTCATGATCTCGTTGAAAGATTTTATTCAACTTGTAACAGTAAGACATTTAACATCTCTAAAAACACTTTGTTCTTTTCTGTTTTTGTTTTTTCCGACATTTTGTGAAGAGATCTTTTGACGAGGGTCTCGTTGTTTCGTTGGCAGTTATTATGACGGTCTGTCTGCTTTTCATTTCTCGTAGGGCGGTCAGATGAAATTTAAAGTGATCTACTGCTTCAAGAAAAGCGTGAAAATCGACGTCTGAAGGCACTGTTATGTTATACGTGCAAAGCAAGAAACAATATCCGTCGCGTGCGTTCGTCACATCCGGTTCCAGTGATGTCCTGCAAAATCCGAGATTTTCTGTCCTCTCACCGCCTGACGTCAAAGAAGCAACCAGTTTGCGAGGTACTGATTTTGGCCTGTTTCTGGTAGGAAAGTTTAATTCTCTCTGGCCTTGAATTAACCTTATAAAGGGGTTCTCAGGTCTTCACCACGATGTGAATCTAAGGAAGGTATTTTCTGGGCAACCATTCCTTTCTTCGGTCTTAATACGAGTTCATTTGGACATGACTTTAAAGACAAAAGTCAAAATAGAAGCAGGAATAGAGAAATGGCCGACTACTGGAGCACGGATGAGCTCAAGGACGGCGTAAGCCTTTCAATGAAGGAAAGTATATTGATTGTTCTTGATTATCCATACTGAGGTTAGATGAAAATCGGTTTTTAAGACTTTAAAACTTAAGAAATTTCAAGAATGTGGTAACTTCTACCCAAGCGATCACCATTTGACACGGAAATTTTTATAAAGGTCCTGATGAAGATCTTGTGTTTAACCAACGGCATTGTGGTGTGTCATCTTCTGCTGAGAACCTTCATGAGGACGGTCTTCTGCCGTTGCAAACTAAACATAGCATTCAGGCGAATGTGACAACTAGTAGATATTAATACATAAATAATAACGAACTTCTATACGGATACGGATAATAACGTGGTTAGAGGTGTCTTGCAATATACATGGGATCAATTCCGGCGCCCAAGGCTGACCAAGCCTTCAATCTCTCTGAGATCGGCAAATTGGTACCAGTCTGGGGATGTAGTAGCACTGATCCGACACATCGGTAGGCCACCGCGAGTCAATGTATAGATGAGATATGCTTTCAATCACTTCTAGCGATGCTTGGTGAAGTCGAATGCACGGCGCTTCCCTCACAGAATGATCAACGCATAAAGCTTTATTCCTTTTGCCTTCCTGGATTATTGAGCTAACACAAGCTTGGTAAAAAAAAGTTTGTTCGTCTAACGATTTAATGTCTCTTGCTTTTCACAGCCGCATTGCTCCAACTCGACAATCCACTCATGGTTGTCCTCGCAATGTGATTCTAATGCTAGGTACCACAGAATGATCAACGCATAAAGCTTTATTCCTTTTGCCTTCCTGGATTATTGAGTTAACACAAGCTTGGTAAAAAAAGTTTGTTCGTCTAACGACTTAATGTCTCTTGTTTTTCACAGCCGCATTGCTCCAACTCGACAATCCACTCATGGTCGTCCTCGCAATGTGATTCTAATGCTAGGTATTTCCTGCTATCCAGTATAACGCAAGTGAGAAAGGGAATCCAAAGGTCCGACCTTCCTCAACGATCAAAAACCGAAGACGCCGATCGACACGACAAATTGTCGACGATAAGGTGGGTACCTAGTGTACATGAACAACAGCCGATGGGCAAGAGCGATCGCGATGTCAAACACACAGCAGGAAAAGACCACCGATCCAATGGTCAAATTTCTTCACGAAAACCTTAGAAGAAAGATATGATGTTTAACTGGTCCCTAAAGCGAGTAAAACCAAAGGGGGGCTACTCTTGCGTAGCACAAGGAGATGTGTGACGTTTAATAGCACACGCTTAAGTCAATCAATGACCAACGGGATGACAGGCAACACAAGTAGTACAGCAATTGACGTGAGTGGTTCAACTCGGACAAGGAATCTCATGGCTACCCGCAGTAGGAATTATTGTGGTATGGACATTGTAGCTATTCAGCTTCGTACGGCGTCTCAAGCAGACATATGCCAAGTAAGAAATAGTAAAAATGGTTTTCATTAATTAGATACTATTGACTGTTTCTTCTCCGTCATCGGAGACATTGTAAAATTTTCCCATTCTTGCGATGAAGTCCACTTACTGGCCAGGGTTTGACAGCTCACTTCTGGAACATGATTTTCATAGACTGGTATCATACTTTATTGCATTAGTTAAAGATGAAAGCGAACCTCGGTGTGGTTGGAACGTCCAGCCGGCAATCAAAGCAATCTATCCGCAGCTTTAGCAATGCTTGCTCACCATTTATACTAGTAATACACCATATACAGTGATATATATATATATATATACATATATATACAATCAACACAAAAACAAAAAAATTATATCACAAAACTTTCTTTGAACCTCATCACTGATCATTCACTGGTTTCTTTATGAGCAACACGAGAATAGTCTAAAATCAAACAGAACAGTCCACTGAGCAGAATGGGACACGAAGGCATAACGGAGAAGACTTTGAAGAAAAATCACTGTGATGATGACTGGTGAATCATCGTAGCCACCAAAATGACGTCAGCCGTTGGTCAAATCGCTGATGAACGTCTTTCTCGAAAAGCGCTTTTGGTAGACTACTAAGTACAGGAATGGATCCTCGGATACTGCCCGTCTCACAGTGCTCTGCTATCGATTAGTACATTGAGAGAATATACACAGTATGGCAAAAATGTTCTCGAACCGAATGAACCAAAAATAGACACCATGACATCCACGATGTCGCTAATGACACTAGACTTCGAATTGTTACAAGTTAACAAAAGTTGTCAAGGGCGCGTGTGGCGCAGTGGTCGGAGGCGCACTGCAGCACACACGTGGAATCAATCCATGCGCCCATCGCCCACCAAGCCTTCCAACCCTCCCGGGTGGGTAAATTGGCACAACACTTGTCTAGAACGATAAGAGCACTGGCTCGGTACATCGGTAGGTCTCCATTGTAAAGGCCAGATATGCATTCAATCACCTCCTAGGATGCCTAATGAAGTCGATTGCATGGTGCATCCTTCAGGGATTGATCAACGCTAGGAGCTTTATGTTTTTTTATCCCTTATCCTTGTATAGAAATCCAGAACACCAGCACATAAAGCTCTTAAGGTACTTTAGATAAATTCCAAACACGAAAAAATGGACTGCAAATAGTGTCTTATGATCACACGTGGTATCACGCCATACTTCAGCCAGATTTTTTAACACGAGCAACGCGCAGTCCACAACCAGACTATGTACGGATAGTCTACAGCAATAACTGGAGAACTTATAAAGAGCAAAACGATGAGCATTTAAGAGAAGCTCTTACTAAACGAACAAAAATCTATTCTTCTAGTCTTATCTGCTGAGGTTGTGGGAGTGTTTGATGAGTTGAGTTAATTGCGCTCGCTTCAATATGACATTTCCAGGCTCTGAAGAAGGCGATTACAGCGAAACACCGTCTATTATGAATAAATGAACGCAGCAGTATGCACACCGCAGCATGCAGGTTTTTGTAAGACATAGAGGGTACGATAGATAGACACAGGATTTTCCTCCTCTTGTCGACTGCACGTTCAACAACGCTGAATGATCTTCTTTCCTACTTATGCAGGTTTCTGACACATACGTTAGGGCAGGAAGCACCGCTGAGTCGAAAAGATGGGCACGGAGTTGGTTGTTCTTTGTTCTCTTCACTACATCCTTGATGCTCTTGAAAGCTCCCCAATAAGCTCGTTTACTTCTGTTCAGCTCTGGAGCTAAGTCGTTCATCATATTGATTTCTCGACCTAGATAGACATAACTGGAGCATTCGGTGATATTCGTTCCGTTGAGCGTGAATGAAGCATACGAAACCAAACCGTTCCTCATGACCACCGTTTTTGCGAGATTTAGTCGAAGAACAATTCTTCCACAGGCTTTGTCAAAGTCGGCAAGAATTCGTTCCGCTTGGTTAATATTTGTTGTTATAAGAACGATCCACGGATCTCCCTCACATGAGGGATGTCGAGCCGGTTAGTCGCGAAGCTACGCGGCGCGTCCCCAGGTGGTGGTGGATAGGGGGTTAATCGCGGACCAAAAGTGACCTTTGCTTCCCTGAGACGAAAGTGGATACAGGGCATGGACTCCCTGCTTCTGCTGAACACTGGAATTGACAGAACACTGGACGAAGGACAGCCATGTAAGCAAGCAGGGTTTCGAAAAGGATTTAGTACGATGGACCACATTCACACGTTAACAAGGCTCATTGATAGAGGTATCGCAAGAGTACAAAAGACCGCTCTGTTTCACTTTCACCGATTTATAGAAGGCCTTTGATCCAATCAAGATAGAAGCAGTCGTGGGAGCCCTTGGTAGTCAAGGAGTCCCTACTCAGTACGTAGAGATTTTTCATCACTCAGCGTTATCGAACGTGCAGTCGAATGGACGATGCTAGGAGTATCCCGTTTCACACAAGTAAGGGATGGGATCCGAGGCTCCGTTCTGCGTCAACGATCAAAAATCAAAGAAACCGCTCAGGACGCCAGACAGTCGAAGATAAGGTGGGCTGGGCATGTGGTGCGTCTTGTCGACAACTGATGGACAAGAGCCGTTAGTGACTGGATTCCTCGGGATGTCAAACGTACTGCAGGAAGACCACCGACCCGATGGTCAGAGTTTTTCACGAAGAGTCTGGAAGAAGGATATGTAGCTCGACAAGTCCCTAGAGCGAGTAGAACTCACTGAGCTACTCTTGCACGCGACAGGGAAAAATGGAGGATTTGCTGGCGCCCGCTCGAGTCACTCGACGATCAGCGAGACTACAGGTGGCAGGTGATACAAGAACGATGTCATCAGCAAAGCGAAAATGGTGTAATTGCCGCTCACTAATTTCCTCTCTCATGTCATCCCACTCCAGTGTTCACATGACGTTCTGGAAGGTGACTACGAATAGTTTTGGCGAGGTGACATGGCCTTGCCTATTTCCTTTTTTACGTCAGTTTTAATGTCGCTATAGAAAGTGGTATTTTAATTTAGAAACTTTTATATGGCTTCCATAGATTCTCTTTTAACCAAATAGGGACGCCCTTGCCGTCCAGGGCTTCCATAAATACGTCTATCTCAACTGAATTAGAAGTGTTCCTTAAGTCGATAGAAGTGAAGCAGAGTGGTCTCTTGTACTATCGCGACACTTCAATGAGTCTTGTTATCGTGTTTATGTGACCCATCGCACTGAATCTTTTTCAACATCCCGCTTGCTCACATGGCTGTCCTTTGACCCGTATTCTGTCTGGAGAACAAACAGATTGAGCAACAGTTCCTGATATCGTGGGCGTCACCCTATTTAAAGTACGACTTGGCCTTTACGATCTTCCAATGAATAGAAATCTTGCATTCTGACAGGTTACAGTTGAAAAGCCGAACCAGTCAGTCTACTGGTGAGGATTGCGGAAAATTCTTCAGGTGCTCAAGTCTGTCTTGCCCCAGACAAAGTGCTATTCGATTGTTTACTGACGAAACAGTATCTCGGATTTAGAAAGCGAAAACAAGTGGGACAATATATTCACCAACTATAATAAAGTATGAAGCGTTCGGCTTTCATCGAACCCTGAAAGATGGCCATGCATTCGACTTCATTAAGCATTGTTGGACGTGATGCTACCGATGTAAAGAGCCAGTGCTGCTATCCTTCTATACAAGTGTGGTATCAATTTGCCGACACTGGAGGGATGGAAGGCTTGGTGAGCCTGGGGCTCGAGAGCGATCTCATAGGTTTTGCAGGGCTCCTCTAACCACTACGATACACATTTCCACTTCTTTACACAACTCCTTCTTTTCCATATACAGTCCGTAAATATCAGTTCCACAATCGCTTTCGCAATGAATCGTCAAAAATTGCAAACTGTGACGTCCTCGTGGAGCAATGGTACACTGTGTCACAAACAATCCTATGTGAGGACTGTTAGAGATGATGCGTCTACGTGTTATAGAGAGTGGGTTAAAGAAGGTGTGGGCGAAGTGTAGCAGCTGGATTCTGAAGATGTCTCTGCAGCCTCTACCATGGCGGGACCTCATCTTCGCATAGGCGTCGTTATAGTAATGCAAACAAACGTAGGCATGTTTCTTTACCTACCGTGTCTACAAGTTCCTCGAGAAGATAAGACGATTCGGAGTTGTTTCCACAAAAAATGCGGATGTGGCGCTTGGTGAAGAACATTAACTACTCAGTCATTTTCATTAATGCAACGATTCGTATGCGGAGCTGTTAATATCTCGAATTCACAATTCTAATATTGCACACTTCTTACATGACTACCTTTCACACCATTTTAGAATAGGGCGCCTGTAGCAAAGTGGTTTAAAGATTGCCTGCAAAGAACGCGAGGCCATTGTTTCGATTCTACCCCTCGACTTCACCAAGTCTTCCATCGCTCTGAGAGTGGTAAATTGTTATGAAAGCTTTCTGGGATTATAGAAGCATTGACTTGATACATCGATGAGCCACCGCAGTTCATTGTATTCGCGAGCTATGCATTCGGTCACCTCTAGCGATGCTTGATGTAATCGGATGTGTGGGGCACCCCTCAAGGATTTGTTAACGCTAAACACTTTATCCTTTATCCTTTTGCCGGTCTAAAACACAGTTTTATCTGTACCCAAGTTCCCACAGAAGGTGAAGATTCCAAAATCGTTGAGTTTTTTGACCCCTTTTCCGATGTGAATCGGACGCTCTCTACGACGTTGTTCTCATATTCTTCGCTGTCCTCTTAGTCTTGTTGCGATTCTACCTGGGCCTACCCATACCTTTTATAGGTATCGCAAACTCCATTTTTTCAGGATCTTTTTTCGTTACGTTTCCGGCTTTCGCATGCATATTTCTATCAGCGAGAGATTTCAAGAAATTCTCAAACAGCACTGAATTCACTAAAAGACGACGAACTATTGAGAGGTAGGGATGGTTCATTGAACGTTGAAGTAAATTTTGGCAAAAGAAATGATCCGCTTGGACGCTTGGATACCGATAACCGTTTTAGTTTCGCCATAATTTAAAAAAAAGCTCTCGTCATTGATCAGTCCTTGAGGGAAGCGTCGTCATACATTCGAGTTCATTAGGCATCGTTGGAGGTGATTGAATACATATTTGGCTTTTAGTGGTCGCCTACCGATGTATCGAGCCAGTGCTGTTATCCTCCCAGGCAAGTTCGGTACCAATTTATCGACCCGGGAGCGGTAGAAGGCTTGGCGGGCCAGGGACACCAGACTTGGGAGCGATCCCATGTGTGCGGCGCAGAGCGCCTCTAACCCACTGCGCCATACGCTCCCTTTGACCATAATTACTGTTCAAGGATACATTGTATACAAAACGAACCATCTTATCTCCGTTCAACTAACGTTCTTGCTCAATCAATCGTAGTTTATATAGCTAACATTTTGCTGAAAAATAACTATGCATGAAAAGGATTTTTCTAATCACCAAGAAGTAGCTGAAAACTTAGTTGTTATATGTTGACGAAACGGTTATTTTTTGGTATATAAATAAACGTTAAAATCATAACGGTTCTTGTTAGACTTAAGTCATTTAAGCCTTATGGAAATTTGACTCCTTTTTAAAACACTCATGAGGACAAAATTTCACGTGGAATCAAAGGTGAACTATCGTGGTCGATGTGACTCCTACAGAAATCACTTTATTTCCAGTGGTTTATTTTCCCACACAAAACTTCTTTGCTATACTTTTTGAAATTGATCGCTAGCTCATACCCGAATGGTTTCGTCCTCAGCGATATTGCCAGAAATAGCGCTGTGATGTGCTTTAGGAGGTTCCCCCTTCCACGGAGTTACCTAGGTTGAAAAGGAGTTCACTAACTTTGTTATTTATCCCAGCGAGCGGTTAACCTATTCCGGGACCAAGGAAGTATGTACATAACTATTGGAAAGGGGAAATTTGTGCGCCACCCATCCACAAAATGGCGAAAGATACCATTTTGTCGCGTGATATTGTTTTACAAACAGTTTCGATTGGCTATAGCTTTCCACAACATCCGCACTTCATGTGCTATCGTGAAGGATTCCGCTAAACACCGCATCAATCATAGTAAGGTGTTTTCCGTTCTCTACATACGACTGCCGATTGTAGTGGGTTCACAAACGCCTTTCTTTCTGCTTTCGTTGGATGATGTGTTTGAAGAACATTTTTAAGTCCTTTAAGTGTTTGTCAATCAAATGACCTGAGCAAGCCATTTCCTAATTGTATCTGCTTGCCTCCTTCACAACCATATCCCTTACAGGTTATAAATATTTTAAGAAAATACGTTGTTTCCGAGTATCCAGTGGTAGAAGTAAGTAGTTCTCCACAGACTGAATATCGGCGAAGCTCTATACGTGGTTGAGGGGTGGGCAAGGTGGTAGCTCATCGCACGATTTCTAACATTTTCTTGGATTCACTTTCGTCTGAATTTTTCGTCGTCGGAGATACTTTTGGATACAAAAGCACAAGAGATTTCATGTCGTCATCAAGTTATCCGGCTTTCTATGCACTCTCGATGAGAAGTTGGTCTAGAATAAAGTTCATTTTCTCCTACAACGACTTTCTCACAATTTAGGAAAAACAATAAACACTTCTTAGGAAATGGGATTCGATGGACATGATCATGGTAAAGTGCTAAGCAAATGGAGCCATAATTTTTAAAAATATGAAGCTGTAGAAAGGAATTGATGACAATCATCTCACAAGATAGCGAGTCCCTTCCATTCTCACACAAGAGTATGAATTTATCACATTCATGGATGCAATAGAGTTTGACACAAATAAATCTTAAATTATTTATTGCAAATAAAACCCATCCAAGGACAAGTGTAAGAAATGCAGAGACTTTATTATATTCTCTTTCAGATTCATACATAACACCCGCAAGTCGAAATGTGTTTAATGTGAAAAATTGCATTGTTGGGATAAATGGCTTAATTTTGGCACTGTTAATAAACTCCGAAGGAACGTGTTAATGACAGTAATATTACGAGAACGATGATTCCAAGCCAGATCATCTCGAGGAAAATGCCAGGCAAAAAATACATAGAAAAGATTTCACACCCGAAGAACTATTCAAATTCATCATGGAAGTCGGTCGCGAAAAAGTGGTTAACTGCAGACTAATTCCCAAGTCGGTTAGCGAATCGTCATGTGATTTCTATGGAATCTCGCGCTGATATCATTCGATTTCGGTACGAAGCAATACTGGAAGAGTCATTATTCTTAGGAAGGCAGTCGTATATAGCCTCCATTAAACGAACGTAGGTCCTTGCGCGATCTCCGAGTCCACCCTATTAAATAATCAAAACATTGACGATGATTTCATCTGATACAATAACTTCCATTGCTGCAGCATACTTTTAGCCCATTGCTCAGAAATGCAATCACCAATCTGTTCTCCTCGTCCCATCTCAGATTCTGACCGCCAAGTCCAGTGTGACCAATAAGACGGTGATCGACCTAAAATTGCCGACTACAGTTGAATATCCACGATCTTTCGAACGAGTGAGCGTAGTTTTCTATCTTTTGCAGTTTTGGTTCGTCGACACCTAAAGCCGACAAAAATTGGGCAGCAATCCCGGTATGTGGACGATTTACTTCACGCTTCACATATATGATTCGTTTTGTCGAATTTTTCAGACCCGAAGGGATAGAAGGCTTATTACTGAATCCGGGGAGTGCAATCGAACCAGAGGTCAATAGTCAGGGCCCTTCTAACCACCGCTCTACACGCGTCCTGTATATATTAAAAGGATAAAAAAGATAAAGCTCTCAGCGTTGATCAATCATCCCTGAATGATGCGCCATGCATTCGACTTTATTAAGTATCGTTGAAGGTGATTCCACGGATCTTCCTAATATGAGGGATCTCGAGCCGGTTAGTCGCGAGGCTACGTGGCGCGTCCCCAGGTGGCAGATAGGGGGTTAATCGCGGACCAAAAGCGACTTTTGCTTCCCTGAGACGCAGGTGGATCCAGGGGATGGACTCCCTGTTTCTGCTGCGCCGATTTGGCACATAATTTCTGTATTTGCTAGGCGTATTCATGCATGCGTGTATGGGTGCGTTCTCGCTTTATGCGGATTGTATTCTACGAGTCAACTCGGCCAATAGCCTGCAATCAAGGGACAGGGAAGTATATGGGAGGCGGTTAGGAGTCGCCTCCAACAAATAAGCTCCATGTCCATTCTGGGAGAGCCTGGCAAGCTACCCGTGAGTATAACCAGCCCCCACGTTCAGAGCCCAGCAAGCTATACGTGGGTATCAAACATGCTAAACACAGTAAAAAAAAAACGGGGTTCATTCCCCTGACCCCGAACGAGAAACCAAATTCGCAGCGTTGGGTAGGACGAGTACGGAGAGGCTGCTAAAATCTCAGGGTCAATGGAAGCTGCCGGGATCAAGGACTATGGCGACGATCTGTACCTACAATGCACGTACACATTACGTGCACGGATGCGGATGCGGATGCGGACTCGGATGCGTGCGTGCGTGTACGTGCGTGCACGTACACGCACGCACGCATCCGAGTCCTCGATAAAGGCTTGCTCATGCAAGCAAGAATGATGAGGTACGACGTCATCAGCCTGGCCGAGACGAGACGACGCCACCTATTCAACGCTGTCTATGACACTGGAGAAGAACTGTTCCTCGGAACATGCGACAGTAGAGGCGTAGGCAGCGTCGGCGTTCTCGTCAACACGAGTTTGTCCATGAACATCGATTCATTCGAACAGCGTACAACCCGAAACGGACGTTTACCATTAAAAAGATGTGGATAAGCACTGGCCTTGACAATTTTCGTCGCTTACGCGCCGACATCAAACTATGATGAAGAAGAAGTCGAAGCATTCTACGGACTTGAAGCTGTTCTACAGAGAAGACCATACATTCTTCAAGGTTATCAATGGAGATTTAAGACAACCGCGAACTAACGTCCGAGCTTGCGAAACAATGCAGACAGGCGATAAAGAAGATCTTAAAGAGAGAAGAGCAGCAGTAATGGCCGAAGCTGCAGAGGCTGGTAAAAGCATTTGCGAAGCCCGCCGAAGCTTCGCCAATTGGAAGACCAAGGTGATTGCACTCCGACGCCCAGACGGAACAATAACAGCGTCCAGAAAGGCAATGGAGAAAATCATCCACGATTACTACTCAGATCTCTTCGATAGCCACGTCCATCTTCCGTCTTATAAAATAAAAGAGGATGGATATGCTGTTCCACAGGTTCTCCCTTCCGAAATCCGACATGCCATTTCGTCGGTGAAAAATCGAATAGCACCAGGTCCGCACAGGATAAAATCAGAACATCTGAAGAACCTTCCGCCAGTCCTCGTAAGCACACTGGCTAGGCTTTTCACACGTTATCTGTCTACGGTCGGCAGATACATCACCTTCGCTTTGCTGATGATATCGTTCTTATAACACCAGACATTAGCCAAGCGGAACGCATGCTTGCAGACTTTGATAAAGCGTGTGGAAAGATTGGTCTTCGACTAAATCTCAAGAAAACGATGTTCACGAAGAACGGATTGGTTTCGTTTGCTTCATTCACGCTCAACGGAACGAATATCTCCGAATGCTCCAGTTATGTCTTTCTAGGTTGGGGAATAATATGATGAACGACTTAGCTCCAGAGCTGAGCAGAAGGAAACGAGCGGCATGGGGAGCCCTTAAGAGCATCGAGGATGTAGTGAAGAGAACAAAGAACACCCGACTCCGTGCCCACCTTTTCGACTCAACGGTTCTTCCTGCGCTAACGTATGCGTCAGAAACCTGGTCGCTACGTAAGCAGGAAGAAAGATCACTCAGCGTTATCGAACGCGCAGTGGAACGGACGATTCTAGGAGGATCCCGTTTCACACAAGTAAGGGATGGGATCCGAAGCTCCGACCTACGTCAACGATCGAAGGTCAAAGATGCCGTTCTATACGCCAAACAGCCGAAGATAAGGTGGGCCGGACACGTAATGCGTATGAATGATAACCGATGGACAAGGGCTGTTAGTGACTGGGTTCCTCGGGATGTCAAACGTACTGCAGGAAGACCACCGACCCAATGCTCAGAGTTCTTCACAAAAAGCCTAGAAAAAAAATATGATGCTCGACGAGTTCCTAAAGCGAGGGGAACCCACTGGGCTACTCTTGCCCGCGATAGGGAAAAATGGAGGATTTACTGGCGCCCGCTCGAGTCACTCGACGATCAACGGGACTACAGGTGATACAGGTGATACAGGTGAAGGTGATTGAATGCATACCCGGCCTTTACAATGACTCGCGGAGATCTACCGATGTAACGAGCCAGTGCTGCTATACCACAAGACAAGTCTGATACCTATTTACCGACCCCGGAGGGATGGAAGTGGGCCATGGGCGCGGGGATCGATTCCACGTGTGTCGCAGTGGCGCCTCCAACCAATGCAACACACGCTCCCATATGTTATATATGAATAAATATTACGACCAAAAATACGATTCACGACGCCATATCTTCTATTCGAACGTTTTTGAAATCTTCAAAGCTCACTCCGTTTCTTTTTAGATGCATCACGGTCGTTCCGCGCCCTCTTTCAGCATGTGCTCCCGTGACAATATCTTTTGTGATGATAACGTTTTCGTTGAGGAGGTCTAGAGTCGGCTGTAGAAATTTAATTTAACGGCAACGCTTTCCATTGGAAGGCTTTTATATGGCGCCCGCTCGAGTCACTCGACGATCAACGGGACTACAGGTGATACAGGTGATACAGGTGAAGGTGATTGAATGCATACCCGGCCTTTACAATGACTCGCGGAGATCTACCGATGTAACGAGCCAGTGCTGCTATACCACAAGACAAGTCTGATACCTATTTACCGACCCCGGAGGGATGGAAGTGGGCCATGGGCGCGGGGATCGATTCCACGTGTGTCGCAGTGGCGCCTCCAACCAATGCAACACACGCTCCCATATGTTATATATGAATAAATATTACGACCAAAAATACGATTCACGACGCCATATCTTCTATTCGAACGTTTTTGAAATCTTCAAAGCTCACTCCGTTTCTTTTTAGATGCATCACGGTCGTTCCGCGCCCTCTTTCAGCATGTGCTCCCGTGACAATATCTTTTGTGATGATAACGTTTTCGTTGAGGAGGTCTAGAGTCGGCTGTAGAAATTTAATTTAACGGCAACGCTTTCCATTGGATGGCTAGAAAAAACAGGGCCCAACGTACCCTACTTACGAGTTTTTCATCCATTAAGAGCTGAGCAAGCTTGGCCAAATCGCGAGCTGTTCCGATTCCCAGTACTGCAGGTTGTTCCAGTGCATACATCTCCGGGTTGTTAATCGTATTTTTCTAAAGAGTTATAGAATACAAGTTAGACACAATTTACACTAAATTGTACAGCATTTTCTGCAATTACTCTGAAATCACGAACTATTCTCCTCGCGATGTACAATTTCTTATTTACTAATGTATTTTTCCATGGCAATGTATCACGTTAAATACAACCACAACGATGCTAAGATATTGGCAAACCATGACTCTAGGCCAGATTCCAACCCGTCATTACTCTTTCCGGATGTGCGCGGGTTATCCACAGCATCACTGAGGCCCTTGCTTTGCTGTTCTCTTAGCCAGTTTTTACCACACAGGGCCATCAGCAATCATCCGTCAACGGAAATGATCTAGACAGCACAAATAGGAAATGAACCGTTACGACATTCTCTCCTCCGAAAATCCATCGACATGTATCAATACGCAGCTTTCCTCGAACAGTAATTGAAATTCGCTAGCGGCTTCCAATCTAGGAGCATACTACAACGACAGATTAATATGTTTCCTACTTCATAATGCGTCTTTGCTTACAGAAAACTATTCGAAACTATTATATTCATTCATCGAGTTGTTACGTCGTCTTCGAGTGGTCGATGGTTAACAATGAATTTAGCTTCCTACATGCAAGAAGCGTAGGCACAAGAAAGAAGGAACACCTTGTGATTCTTCAGTGAAGCCTAGCACTCCTATCGCCGTATCCAAATTATTCTCGATCAACAATCATCATCTTGAAAACATCACTGAATCTGAAAGACTACGATGCAGCCATAACATATCTGGTATGTACAACGCAACCCTTTTGGGGAGACGAAACTTTTTCAGATAAGTGTTGTACCGATTTTCCAGCCCTAACCGTATGAAAAACATTCATTTTCGGTGATTCTATAGCCGTTTACTTAACTGGCGCGAAAGACTTCAAGGAAGGCTATGAGATGCATCAAGGTCCATGCGAGCCACTAACGAAAAATGTCTTCCTAAGACAAGGACAAGCTCGGAACATTAATTAGAGAAGACCAAAGAGCTTCTGAAAATGAGCGGACAACTGGGCTAAAAAGGATCCTGGCGCTACACCCATGGAACTAATGGTCATTGATGCCATTTGAAAAAGGGTGGTAAAGGTGGATGATCTTCATCGATACCGATAGTTTCACTAGGATTTTATGGGCAGTTAAAAAAGGAAGACCATAGGGAAATCTCGTCGAAATCTTCGTGAGCATAAAACTCTGCTTTCTGCGCTACTCAATGAACGGAAAGGCGAAATTTCCAGTTTTAGGATAAAGAAAACTACGTAGAGGCTTATAGAAATCTGTTTCTATCCTCAGTACCTGTACTCTTCACTAGAACGACACTACCCGCGCACGTTTTCGCAGAAATGAGAGCTGACGTTTTCATTTCAGCAATCACGAGGTTGTTATACAGCATACGTTAACTTCTGTACAAAAAAACACGAAGCATAATAGCAGCTGACGTTTCGGCAGTGCTTAGCCTTCTTCAAGAACGGAGAAGAACCGTTAGTGACTGGATTCCTCAAGAGGTCAAACGTACTGCAAGAAGACCACCGACCCGATGGTCAGAGTTATTCACTAAAAGCCTAGAAGAAAGATATGTTGCTCAACGAGTCCCTAGAGCGAGCAGAACTACTGGGCTACTTTTGCACGCGACAGGGAAAAATGGAAGATTTACTGGCGTCCGCTCGAGTCACTCGACGATCAATGGGGCTACAGGTGATACAGGTGATAGCCTTCTTTATATTAATATACCTTCCCAGGCTCTGAAGAAAGCAATGCTGCTCAAATGTCTACTACTGCTGTGTTGCATGCGTTTTTTGTACGGAAGCAAATGTACGCTGTATATGATATATATATACATATATACATATAATATATATATATACAATGTATATGAAAACCTCGCAATTGCTGTAAAAGGAATCGACGGATTTGTAAAAAAAAAAATTAGTTCCATACAGTTTCATATATAAACACTACTCTATACACAACCTTAACTGATGTACTTATTAGAAATCATCCAAGGGAATTTTCACCGAGTTTTCATGATTAGAAGTGAAAAATTTCGAGAATAGGACACCTTAGTCAGTGTAGCAGAAGTCTACAAGACACTAAGAGTATTCAACGTCTTACAAAAATAGTTTGCAGCCATGACGGGTTAGTTGCGACCTTCATACCAAGTCCACCTCGAAGGTACTGCTTGAATATGAATGCATAGTCGACATTATCTGAGAGAAGAAATCACGATAACACTGTAAGAGATTAAAGACCATGGGTAAGCCCACATAGTTTATCATTATCCTACTCGATTCATGTTCAGTACTGCCTATTGATCATGGTTAATCACGTATTAGCAATGAGTGAGCTAGATTACGACTTGTCAAAACCCTGATTTACTGTTCATTTTTACTCGGATCAGTAAGAAATTCGTCGATGCGGTCAATGAGGGTCGGCCGAGTGATTCTAGCCACACGCCATGCTTTCTCCATTGGTAGACCAAAGTGCAGTTCCAGTCCTAGAAAAATGCTTTTGCAATGGTTGTCTTCATTTCCCATGCTATTTATTTCTGAGCTACCTTATACACAAGAAACAAATACTTTAAGCCATATTCTACAACTAATTTTCGGAAGTTCATTGATTTTTTGCTTGATAAACAGTTACGATAGACATTTGTTGTTCTCTCGTAACTGCCTTTTGTGTACAACAATTGAATAGTTAGCAATAGTAAATAGAACAGTGAATAGCAAATAATAGTGAATAGTGAGTGAATAGTAAATAGAACAGCATAACAGCCACGTGGAAAGAATTATGAAAGATGTACTAAAGGAACGATAATAAGCTATTTCCTGCAACATCAAGACGAATTAAGTTATTGAACGTAACCGATCTACATGAAAATATCAATGATATCTACGATATTATTAGTATGCAGTAATCTATTACTCCTCCCAACAGTTTACTGCCTCATTGTGGCTGGGAGGTGTTTCTGGGTATGCTGCTGGGACCTACAGCGGGAGATTAATACCCCTAGTAGTAGCTTAGTAGTCCGGCGTTTCCATTAGGAAGCCTAGCTAAGAGTAAACCAATACCAGCATCCACCACCGTCCTGGTATCAAAGTCGCATGGTGCCAAATCTCCCTCTGATCACTAAGGGCTGCGACTGTCTGCGGTGGTGAAGACCAGGGGCAGACTTTGGCCAGGCCGACCTCAGGACTCCAAGGAACTACAATGGGTAAACCAGCAAATCTCCGAAAAAATGGAGGTTATACTGAGGCCGGCACAACCATTGAGGACGTGCCATCGAAGTATGCAAGTAATCTATTACTCACTAAACAAGGTTAATTGACAGTTAACTACTATTCCCTCAAGGGACCAGCCAACACTGGCTAATATAACATACCGTGCTTGTCGGCGATTTCCTCTTTGAAGAACTGGCCAATTCCTCGATGTTTGATGTCGGTTCGCCTAATGATTTGATCCACTAACCATCCGTATGACAAAGCATGATAACCCACGGCTTTCCCTGGTTCCCATGTTGGCCTCTGCAAAAAGATAACCCCATTTGGAGCTTATGACTGTTACTTTCAGTAAGTGATTCGACCTACGGATTCCTCTATAAATTTTGCCATTTTCTCGGGATCTGTAGCATCTTCATATGAAATTTTTCCATCAAGACAAGCGAGACCTGACTGAAGATGTGAGATTACCTGAGGTCCAACTCGCTATTCTATAGAAGAGAAGAGCAGACCGTGTGAGCCAATACCATTTCGACCGTTATGTTTTCTTTTCCATGCTTGGCGAACTGCGACCAGAATGACGATATTTTGTCGGAATATTTCAGGCGACCTCGATCCACCAACATTGCAATGCAGATCGCACCGATCGCCTACAGTTGAGACCGCTGATTGACGTAACCCATTCTGTATGTTAATCCACTTCAAATTTTTCTTGCTAAGCATGCAATGCACTGAACTCAATTCATATCATCCGAAATGGTCTAGCTACTTCTCTTTTCGCTTTTCGCTACGGGATTCGGTTATTCTATGTACTTCGTCGACATATGCTATTTTTTGTTTGCTTTGCATTCTGTAGTCTTCCCTCCAATTTTTCCAAAGTTTATCAACAATTCCCATACTTTTTAAAGACGTCCTATGTTCCTCCAGGCATTTTTCCAAGCTCTTTAGTACATTGTGTCTAGCCAATTTGAAATAGGTCTTTAGTAACCGATTTAACAACGTAAGTAAATCTTTCAGCATCTTAAAAATATTTTTCATATCCCATCAATTGTGCGATAAATTTCACCATGATGATTGGAATGGGAAGAGAAATCAGTAATTTCACAAGCTCAAAAGTGAATAGAGAACCTGGCCTCACCACGTTTGGATCTTCCAAGACGGTTTGAAGTTAATAAAATGCTACTGATAAAATCCAAGAGACCGGTTTTACGAATTTTTGAAATGGCTGTGAAGGAGGTGAACATAGACAAAGAAGAAGAAGTTATGGAGACCGAAAACTGTTAAAGAAATAAAAGGAGACTGCAATGATGCTAAGATAATTGCTAAACCCCAGATCGCAGCTGTCCGCAGAGGGGGAACGAACAGTCAGAACGAAAGACCCGCATGGTGTGGCGGTGAACACACTAGCCTTCGGTAATAGCGCTTTCATTTCCCACAGCAAACACCTGCGGTCCGGAGTTTTTCAAATGCCTCAGCATGATTGTAGTTGTATCACACATAACACCCTGCTGCGAAAAATCGTAATAGACAGTAAATAAAAAGTTAGAAGAGACTCGTCCCACGCGGTCTTTTACGAGATGTCAAATGAGGAGAGCAACTGTCACTATGGAGCGATTATTTGGCTCATTGGTTGGTTTCTTTTCACGATCCTATTCTATTGCGTTCAAAATAGCGACTAGAAATAGATCTGTAGTTCTTGACCGACTGATAACGCAACCTCTTGTGGACAGAAGAGTTTGTACAAAATCAGATCACCTACCAAACTTAGCAACAGAAATTGTTTTCTAGTCACCTATTTACAAGACTTTGATAGAATCTCTACTCGATATAACATCACTTGTGAATGAATTTAACATGAATTTAGATTAAAACAATTGACAACCACCTTCGAGGTGCTGAAAATGATTTGCAGCGTGTCTTCCCTCCATCGCCGTTCCGATTCTCGGTCAGCAAAGCCGCCCCAAATATCGATGACACATTCGCCCTGAATGAGCGGAACATCACCAGCCCCGTACGCACCGCAACTATCAGCAGAAGAAGGAAAACAACTTCCTCTTAAATAAGTACACAGCCAGAAGAAGTCATTTATGTGAAGTGTGGGAGTATGCAATTGGTAGGCCTGTGCACACGTATGTATGTGAATGTATGCATGTACGTATATACGTATATATGTATATATGTATGCATTATGTATGTTTGAGCATGTGTACGTGTTGGTGGTGCTGATGTCTATGCATGTGTATGTGCACGGGTACGCGAGAAATATGTGGGAACTGAAATTGTTGAAGGATATCAAAGCCTTACGAACTCATTTTACACAAAGTTGTGCTCCTGTCACATGAACCCGTTATCAGTCTCCCAACAGTTTATTAAATACCCTTTCTTTTCGAATACAAAGTGAAATATATAGTGATTTCGTAAAATTTTTCTTCAGAAGGAAAACAAAATGGTCAGGACAATTTTTAGCATTCTAGTTTATTTGTTAATACAAAAATCGAGGCCATTCAACGATTCTCGTTAATGGGAGCCACGTGTTCCCAGGCATAATTGCGGAAACGCGGAACCAAAGTCTCGTTCTTTTAAATCTTTGAACAAAACCAAAACAGAAACCTGGTAATACACACATAGCGCAGCCCCATCGCGCTCCCAGCCACGACGGAAATTGTTCCTGTAAACTCAGCAACATTTTACATCAATGTGTCGACTCTATTCAAAAAACAAAAGGAAATCAGTTGCTGTAGTCACTAAACGAACGTGGAAGTGAGAAATGAGTTATGCATCCACGTAGAAAAAGCTTTGCAGGGCACCCACACCATGTCTCTGGTTGCCAGCTACCCCATCCCATTTCTGCTGTTCGATAACACAAGTACCATCGCCTTAGCCCATGATGAGTGTTTTGGCTTCTCTAGCAACTTGTGGTCAGATTACTTCAGTACGCCAGAATTCATCTAATGTGAAAAGCACAGCAAGATGACAGACAGTTGACAGCGATGAGCATCAATCGATACGAAAATATCTGATGCTCAGATGATGCAGAAATAACTGCTCGTCATAATTCCTAGAAATAAACTAGACGGTTAAAAAACTGTACCGACCACTGCCTATCATCTCTCGAATGATGAGCTGTTTTCTTATTGGCAAAAAAAAGAGTAATTCATAAGTTATTCTTCCATGAACAAAACGAATTTCAAAATAGGCTGTGGAAATGCAGACATGTAGGACTTCAGAGGAATCGTTAGCACCAGGCATTCTCGTGATTCTCATGATTTATGCACATTGCAGATCGACACAGATATTTACAATAAAAGATATTTTTCATAATTTTCACCAATAGAAGTTTAGAAAGCAAATGTGCCGTTAAGACGGGTAGTATTTCCAGATATTTTCTGAAAAATCGAAGTTGATCTAACCTGAAGGTTTCGAGAACAGGAAGAAATATTTCATGGACTCGACCGTCAGTGGTAACAGGACGTCGTCGTCTTTCTTTCAGTTTTACGAGCAAAATTGCAGATCCGACCCCCGTCATCACAACTCCGATAATCAGTTTGATAACTATCCATAGAACCCGCAAAAACATCTTAACACGATGGATAGATAAGTTGTCTAAAATACACAGGCGAAAAATAAAACTAACGTGATACCAGCTTTAAATTAGGGCCTCAATATTAAAACAAGTGCATGGCGTTTTTTAGCAAATAAAGAATGAGTCAGAAAAGAGCAAACACGAAACGCAGCTATAGAACGAAGGCAGCCCCCGTGTCCCAGTGCCAGCAATATGAACAATCTTAGAAGCATATCCGCTACAATCTGCTGGAAAGTTTTGCCACCATCATAAAAATTCTAGAGGAACTGGTGGACTTAATAGTGGGTATCATACAATATCTATGAAGATTACGGCAGCGATATCGGTAATATTGCGTTAGTGAGGTGGTTACAGGCCATGTACGATACACATGTCGCTTTTGGCTCGAATCCCCATCAACAGGCTCCATATCATTGCAAGATGGGCAAGGTGGTATCAGATTCATCTGCAAAAACCTCCCTCATTTTGATAAAAAGCGCTTGATTTCTTGTAATAGAGACGTGTGAACGCTCTAGCACGGTTATCCTGGGATTACAGAAAGAATAGAACTCCACCAGCGCTCAATAAGAATCGTATAGCACTCAGAATCCTAAGACTAAACTTGCGGCCTAACCACATTACCAAACACTTTCGAGGAACTGCATGAAAGAATACCAAAAGACAAATCACAAAAAAAATAATAGCAAGAAAGCATAGAAGCAGAGGACTTACAGCAAAGGTCAGTAGCCACCAACGTGGACGAGAGGGAAGCCTGACCGTCCAGTTCGGCGAACGAAGTAAAGTGAATGACTGAAACAACCGCTTATCCCGAAGCCATCAAGCTGATTCATTCTGAATGGCTATTCAATAGCGGTAGATTAATCATAATCTGAGGAAAAGACGACGGTGTAAAATTAGCCATATTTAGGAACTGAAAGCAGGAGAACAACGCATTTCCAATGAAGGTCTTTTTATTGCACATTTGGGTGACATCAAAGGTGTCCATATCCAGTCTGTTGCACTATAGGAAATGTGAGGAGACCATTTTCATTTTCTAGTATTTTTTGAAATATTCAGCGTATGAATGCATCGTTTTCTTGTCCAACAATCGTAAAATTGTTATACAGCATTCATTTACGTCTATAAAAAAAAACAATACAATACGACAATGGCTGACGTTTCGGCGGCAGTATCGCCTTCTTCAAGAGCCTGGAAAGGTATACCAACATACAATAGGCCAAACCCTTCAATAACACTTACAAAGAGACGAAAAAAACTCTATGGCAATTACACGATCAACAGCTTCTCAAAACACGCACCGCTTTTTCGTGATTTCCGATGAGAATGATTGAACAGCCGATTATAGCCGCATATGGTTAGTGACTGCACTATCCCACATTAGAAATTGATGCGAACATACGGGCTAGGTCACCTGTAACCTTTGGGTATTCCTCAGAGCTATTCATTGTAGGATTTTTGGCATTTATCCAAAAAGCCTCAAGAAGGTTTCGCATTGGTGTCTTAGTCTCCTGTGCGAGGATATTGACTTTTACTTCAAAATCGTCTCCGCTATGCTTTTGTATCCTATGCGTGCATAGCGAGGTACTTTGGCTTAGTTGTCGTTTGCCATCTAGGTGTTCTTTTCTACGGATGCACAAGGGTCTGCCCGTTTCGCCGATATATTCATCTCCGCAATCCTTGCAAGAGATCGGGTATATCGTACCTGAACTCATGCAATCCCCGTCCCTGCCGAAAGGGCAAATTACGCAATTTGTTGTTTCACACAGACGGTCATATAGGCGGTTACGAACTAACTGACGACGAAGAGTAATCGGTGGTATTTCACCTATCGCTACCGATTCCTCTAGACCTGCCCTTTTTAGGCATCGTTTTATAGCTATGCTTACTTCATCGCTAATGAAGGGCAACACAAACGGGACCTTCTTTTGACCAAGTGTTTGGTCTTGGAGCGTCGCTCTCCTTTTAAAATATTTCATCAGGTTACCATTTCGTAGCCATTGGAGATGACTAGTAGCCATTGGAGATGACTATTTGCCGAGCTAAATCGCGTGATTCTTCCTCTAGTTCCCTGGTTGTGCACACAGAGGTGGCTGTTTGAAACATGTTTCTCACAAGCGCCATCTTGGTGTGTGAAGGGTGAGAAGAAAGGGAATGAACCAGGATGTTCTTGTTACTTAATTTTCGGTACCACTTTGTCATGTAACCGCTACTTGATAAGTTGATTTGAACGTTAAGAAATGGAATTCAGGCCTCTTTTGGTTTCTCCCGGGTGAATTCAATATGCTGAGACTGCTCATTCAATAATTCAAAGCATTTGACCATCTCCTCCTGAGTAGAGAAGATGACAAAACAATCATCTATATACCTGCAGTAGAGTAGTGGCCGGAGATCGATAACCGAAGCTTCTATTTTAGACATGAACGCAATGGCGAGAATTGGTACCAACCACTGTCCTATTGCCAGCCCTCTAATTTGCACTTGATGATTCACAGACCATCTGAAAATCGAGCAGTTTAGGCACTCTTTTAGTAGAACAATAAACTGCTGAATAGACAAACCATGCAATTTTATTCTTCCGTCGTGTTCGACAAGAAGTTCGAGAGTGGCTTGCATTGCGGAGTCTTTCGATACATTGGTGTAAAGCGCGGAAACGTCGAGTGACTCCATCACGTACGCATTGTTAGGAGACGAGTTACGTAGACGTTCTAAGGACATTTGGATGTTCGTGAGGTGAGCTGGAATGTGGTAAACTTGGATTGATCAAATTGTCCACTTCGTAAATCCTTTAGTGGTCAAAAACTGTCCGGAGTTAATTTTCTGTACCTGTGCCCTTCCAGGTTCTGAAGAAGGCGATACTACCGAAACGTCAGCTACTGTTGTATTGTACTGTGTTTTTCTATGGAAGTATGCGTGTACTGTATAACAACCTCGCGATTGCTGAACATGAAAATGGTGCATTCATATTCCATTGCCGAGGTTAATAGAAAGTCGATCCTTGAAATCTTCCACGTATTTTTTTAACTCATTAATGTCGTAAACAAAGTTAATCAGCTGTACACGCAGCTACACTTATTTTACAGGTCACGGTATGTGACTTACACATGCCACCATGTTTGAATAAAACCACCACCATGGACGACAACTAAGAGGGAAGGAAACAAATGGCAAATGTTCTGGAGTCCGCACAACTCGCGAAGACGGACCATCCAAGTATCCAAGTAATGTCCACGAATGCGCTATTCTCACTAGTACCTATAGGCCAGATATGCATTTAATCACCTCTTTGGTGTTTGTTGAAGTTGAATGCATGGCGCATCCTTCAGAGGATGACTGATGACTAACGTCGAATGCCTTGTCGTTTACATATTCAAACACTTACGATAAGCACCAGCTATTTATAGGATCTTAGTCCAGAACCAAAAGCTAGTGGTTTGAAATAGGCGCATCGCAAAAAATCACAAGGTGTTCTTCCTTCTATGTTTGACACAAAAGAGAACAACATTAAACACGAATGTCCTACGCCCAAATATTCCTCTCAGTATCGAATTGCTAAGAAGTTCTGAGTCAAAAAGCATAAATTACAAGTGTGACTTTTAAAAATAGAAATGGTTCAAATATACCACATGTCATTTTTAACCACATTGATATCAGCTGATTCAGGTGAGCAAACGTAAAGTCATCATTATTAGCTGATTCGCTTCGCAACTCATTGACACCGGAACATGATACTCTCCACTGAAGGAGTTTCAAGAATAAATTTTTTGGCGAGGCGATACCCACTGCTAGCCCTTCAGATTTGATGGTGCATGAAGGATTAACATAATTCAGACAACCACCTAGAATAAAAGTAAAAAAATGTCTGAAACAGAAACAACAGTAGTTTACATTGATAAAAACAATCTAAAGGACATTGTGATGAATTTAGGGAATACTTTAAAAACCTGATCTGTATGAGTGACGATTCTTCTGGGCTTTGGCTTCTGTATCCTTCTTGAGCGGTCGGACATTTACTTTAATTTATGATTTCGGCTTAAATATAGCACCCGAATCTGCTTGTAGGAGGACCGATTGAGAGTAACTGCCGTCGAAAAGATATATGCTTTAGATCCATATCGTAGGGAAGATCTGAGGACGCACATGCAAGCTTAAGTAGGGAAAGCAGAAAAGAATAAAGTGAGTATTCTAAGTGAGAGGAATCGACTCAGTCGCAAGTTGGAAAAGAATCCATGTTATCTATTAAGAAGAAAAAGTTCACCTCTACATGACGAAAATACTGTGAAATCCTATCCGAAAGCCATTAAGAGATCCTGATTAAAGAAGATCAGACCGAAGACTACGAGCTGGTTGCCTAAGGACTTAGAAGTTGTGCCGAATCCGTCTTTTCCTAACGCAAGAAGGTGACTTCGCATTCCCACTAACTCTAAACAGTTGCTCGAGAAAGGAAGCAGCTGACGATTTCTCTTACTGCAACGCATTTAATACGAGTAGTAATACATGCCCCTTGCAGAAGAGCTTTGGAGATCTATATCGGTGTAAGCAGAACAATCTGTTAGAAACAGCAAAAAAAAGGCGGTTTGAACAAATATCGCCATGAATTGTGCAAGTATAACGTCCCGCTGTCAGCTCTGAACAAAAGCGACCTTTGCTTTCCTGAGACGCAGGTGGATCCAGGGGATGGACTCCCTGTTTCTGCTGCGCCGATTTGGCACATACTTTCTATATATGCTAGGCGTATTCATACACGCATGTGTGGGAGCGTTCTAGTTTATGTAGATTGTATTCTACGAGTCAATTCGACCAAAAGTCTGCAATCAAGTGACAGAGAACTATATGGGAGGCGGTTAGGAGTCGCCTCCAACAAATAAGCTCCATGTTCACTCTGGGAGAGCTTGGCAACCTTCCCGTGAGCATACCCAGCTGCCACATTCAGAACCCAGCAAGCTATACTTGGGTAACAAAATACTAAACACTAAAAAAAACGGGCCTCATTCCTCTGACCCCGAAAGATCTCAGAATTCTGCAGCGTTGAGAAGGACGAGTATGGGGAGGCTGCGAAAATTTAAGGGCCAATGGAATCTGCCTGGATCATGAAGATATGACGACGATCTGTACCTACAATACACCTACACTTGCATCCGAGTCCTCGATAGAAGCGTTGCTCATGCAAGCATGAATGCCAAGGTACGACGTCATCGGCCTGGCCGAGACGAGACGACGCCACCCATTCAACGCCGTCTATGACACTGGAGAAGAACTGTTCCTCGGAACATGCAACAGTAGAGGAGTAGGCGGTGTCGGCGTTCTCGTCAACACGAGTTTGTCCATGAACATCGATTCATTCGAACAGCTTACAACCCGGATCGGACGTTTACGATTAAAAAGATGTGGATCAATACCGGCTTTGACAATGATCGTCGTTTACGCGCCAACATCAAACTATGACGAGGAAGAAGTCGAGGCGTTCTACACGCACATGGAGAAGTCCTACGCAGAAGGCCATACATTCTTCAAAGTCATCATTGGAGATTTCAATGCCAAGGTTGGACCAAGAAAAACGTCTGAGGAACGTCACATTGGGACCCACAGATTAGAATGGAACGAACAGGGTAAGCAGCTCTCCGAGTTTACCATGGCGACCAAGACCATCCATGGTAACTCGCAATTCCAGAAGCCTCACCGTCATCGATGGACGTGGGTGTCTCCCACTGAAGAGTACCATAACGAAATAGACCACATCATAGAAAATAGAAAGTTTTGCCTAACCGATGTCGCTGTTGTCCCAGAATTCTACACGGGATCAGACCACCGTCTCCTTCGTGCAAGGTTCTATTTCTCGCATAAACGAGAAAAAGCCGCTGAATTCAAAAAGCGAAGTCTCAGAACCACCACAAACTGGGACTTATTCAACTCATTTGTCGGCCGTTGGGAAAATGCTGCTGTCGATAACATCGACGAGGAATACGACCGGCTCAATGAACACCTTCACGTTAGCGCTATGAAAGCCGACAGTTCAAAAGCCACAGAGACATCTATCCCAAGGAACACTCGATCTGATACACCTGCGATCGCACTAGTTACAAGCAACCAACAACCCACGACCAAACTTGCATCGAAGATAAAGTGGGTCGCGCATGTAATGCGTATTAGCGACAACTGATGGACAAGAATCGTTAGTGACTGGATCCTCGAGAGGTCAAACGTACTGCAGGAAGACCACGGACCCGATGGTCAGAGTTATTCACGAAACGCCTAGAAGAAAGATATATTGCTCAACGAGTCCCTAGAGCGAGCAGAACACACTGGGCTACTCTAGCACGCGACAGGGAAAAACGGAAGACTTACTGGCGCCCGCTTGTCACTCGTCGATCAACGGGACTACAGGTGGCAGGTGACATGTCAGCACTGATGAAGGAACACAGGGTCACTAAGACTTCCCGTAGTGATACGGATCTGGTAACGGAAAACTTAAGCTGTTTTCCATTCCACAATCCCTGTCGCGGACACTAAAATCCCCTCTACAGAGAAACCACTTGAAATTCTTCCCTTTGAAGCTCGAGCTGTGATAAAAGCACAAAGAGGTGCCCTCTCATCATCCGATAACATCACTACAAACTTTCATAGGGTTGGAGGCCGCAAATTTCATGTAGTTCTTGTAACTCATAATACACCTACTTTCAGGAGAAAAACCCACAGCAGTGGGAACGTCGTGCACGTCAATCTGCCCAAGACGGATGACCGAAGGAATATACGTAACTACCAACTTTGACCTTGGTGCTTTTTAAGCATACTCTGCAGGCTCTCCACGAAGATTTTCCTCTTGTGCATATCAAGGACATTCGATGAAGCACAACCAGTTGAGCACGCCGAATTTCAACAGAGAATATGCTGCATAGACCACATCCAAACCGCATTCAGGGTCATTGTGGTCCGTCGAAAATACCACCAACCCCTAGTCTTGACTTTTGTGGACTATGAAAGAGCGCTTGACATCGTCACCACAAATGCAATCCTCTCAGTGCTCGTCGACCAGGGAGTGGAACCTTCCTACATGGGAATTCTGTCTGATTGTTCTCAGTATTGCACCACGAAAATACAGTCTTTTCATCGACTTCCTATCACATTCGTAAAAAAAAAATGTGGTTTAATGAGGTGGCATCATATTACGCTACCTAATCAGGTGGATAAGAAGCTCGAAGGAGCGTTGCCGGAGAAAGGAAGATATCCGTTTACTGATTGATGTAGAATAGGTTGAGAGTTTTATCCAGAAAAATACTCTTTGTACGCCAAACTGTCGAAGATAAAGTGGGTCGCGCATGTAATGCGTATTAGCGACAACTGATGGACAAGAATCGTTAGTGACTGGATCCTCGAGAGGTCAAACGTACTGCAGGAAGACCACGGACCCGATGGTCAGAGTTATTCACGAAACGCCTAGAAGAAAGATATATTGCTCAACGAGTCCCTAGAGCGAGCAGAACACACTGGGCTACTCTAGCACGCGACAGGGAAAAACGGAAGACTTACTGGCGCCCGCTTGTCACTCGTCGATCAACGGGACTACAGGTGGCAGGTGACATGTCAGCACTGATGAAGGAACACAGGGTCACTAAGACTTCCCGTAGTGATACGGATCTGGTAACGGAAAACTTAAGCTGTTTTCCATTCCACAATCCCTGTCGCGGACACTAAAATCCCCTCTACAGAGAAACCACTTGAAATTCTTCCCTTTGAAGCTCGAGCTGTGATAAAAGCACAAAGAGGTGCCCTCTCATCATCCGATAACATCACTACAAACTTTCATAGGGTTGGAGGCCGCAAATTTCATGTAGTTCTTGTAACTCATAATACACCTACTTTCAGGAGAAAAACCCACAGCAGTGGGAACGTCGTGCACGTCAATCTGCCCAAGACGGATGACCGAAGGAATATACGTAACTACCAACTTTGACCTTGGTGCTTTTTAAGCATACTCTGCAGGCTCTCCACGAAGATTTTCCTCTTGTGCATATCAAGGACATTCGATGAAGCACAACCAGTTGAGCACGCCGAATTTCAACAGAGAATATGCTGCATAGACCACATCCAAACCGCATTCAGGGTCATTGTGGTCCGTCGAAAATACCACCAACCCCTAGTCTTGACTTTTGTGGACTATGAAAGAGCGCTTGACATCGTCACCACAAATGCAATCCTCTCAGTGCTCGTCGACCAGGGAGTGGAACCTTCCTACATGGGAATTCTGTCTGATTGTTCTCAGTATTGCACCACGAAAATACAGTCTTTTCATCGACTTCCTATCACATTCGTAAAAAAAAAATGTGGTTTAATGAGGTGGCATCATATTACGCTACCTAATCAGGTGGATAAGAAGCTCGAAGGAGCGTTGCCGGAGAAAGGAAGATATCCGTTTACTGATTGATGTAGAATAGGTTGAGAGTTTTATCCAGAAAAATACTCACTTATTAAGAAATGCAGCGGCGGAAAGGAGCTCACAAGCATGTCATCCGATAGATACGAAGGATGCAGATACCAGGAGATGAAAATCGATCAAATGTGGCAACGAAATGGAAACATAAGAGAGGTACCCACCTCAAATTATGTGACACTCCACTCTAACCCAACCAGACCCGCGATGTTTATTGTGCCGTACAATTTAAGAGAACTTTTTGGACGCTCAAGCGCCTCACAGTTGCCCAGGTCTCACGTGGGGACAACCTGACCCTTGGTAGCATGTTTGATGCATTTCATGGTCATTATGTAGTGATGCCAGTGACCACCTCAGCTTCGTTGCCAAATTTCCATTTCACTCTACGAACTGATTTTCAAGCCACTTAATAAGCCGATAGCATCATTTCAGTAAAAAGCTGGTTAATAGAAAGGCAAAACAAGGACCTCTGCTGGTGTGGTAGATAGCAAATGAGCTGTATTCCACATCCTACCCTGTACGAAGCAAGAATATTCAGTAAATAAAAGTGAAACATTGAAATTTCGCAAGCACCGCTAAGGATAAACATTGGGCTTGAATCAGAAACGTTGCGCCTACTACTTAGCATCGTTTTTAATCATTATCTTTCCTACGTCCTGATAAAATTAAGGTTGGACTAAATAAGGAGACTATTTGTATGTTTTGCGAAAATGAAGTCACTTCCGCACACAGCGGCAGCTGTTGTGCCTACACATAACAAAGGAAGTACATTTACTCATCACTAAATTGAAAAATGGATAGAATAATATCTGATAAATCTCTTTATGCTACATGTAGTCTATAATATCGAGCACTCAGCAACTTGAGAAATTCAACACAGGTTGTAAAACGGTTAATGGTATACGCATTCCAGAATACTCCACTAACGGGGATATCATTCGGCTAGAAATAGCATCGAATGGGTATTCAGTACAAGCAGTTAAAGTGTCGATGAATGATACAAAAATTCCAGAGCATACTTTACAAACAAGAAACTGCCTGTGCTGGAAACGATATTAAACTATAACAATGTATAAAAGTGTCTAAATCTACAGGAGTACAATCCATGAACACAAAGTACCACAAGTATAGCGGTGCAACGGTACAAAGCAATGGAAAAAACCACTGCATATTCTACACAGCTTAGGATTTCTGTACAGCCTCGCCCGATTTCACAACATTTTTATCCTCATATGTGACTCCAAAAATAGCAACACCCGCAACAAGAGCTGTTACGGTGAAGAATTGGGCGATGATTCGGTAACGCATGTACTTTTGTGCTCCCAGCTTGTCACCAATGAAGGACGATCTGATAGAAGAATTATCTGTTACAAATGTATGAAGAATAGACAGGCAAACATAGTATGTTAAGTATGAAGAATCAGACCAATGGAACAAAAAGACGCAACGCTAACATAAAAGCCAGTTCCTACTTGTCGACTGGCGAAAACACAATCTGCAGATGTCCCAAAAAAAACTTATGCTTTCAGTTTTGAACATACATGCTTCAGTTCACAGCAAACTTTAATAATGCATATGCGCCTAAGCTTTAATATACTGAACGTGCAAATAAAACGACGCTTAATTTTCTGTCGTGTCAAGTAAAAAACTCTTTAAATGACCCTTCATATCTCCTAAGTTCATCTCCATACATCTTCCAATAGTTCCATAACATTTCGAACTCTTGTGTTCGACGAAAAAACAATTTTGTTCACCATACAGTATCACCCATCTCTGGTAAACAGTTTCGCAACAAATGCAGAAAACACCTAGATATCCGCTCAGTGCAAAGGATGACTACGTGCGCTTCTCAGCAGAAAGTCTCTGTTGTAGGAAATGTAGAAGCTTTTCGCTAGCAAATCGGACGAAAAAACTCATGCAACAAATAGTTTTGCAAATACGTAGATTAGTGTATAGGAAATAGCTCATATCGTTCCATGTTGGGGGGTAGAAACTTCCATTGCTTGAATACCAAAACTATACTTCCGAAAAAGAACACAGTTAGAACCAACTCATTTATAAACATTTTAAATGAAAAAAGAACCATCAGCATATAGCTTAGCATTTCATCAAAGTATAGGAAGAACATATCTTCCTCTATCATGATGAAATACTAAGCTTCTGGAACTCCTTGAACTTACTAATGGTGTTTTTTCCTTTGCTCTTTGCCTTTAGGGCTCCTACCATCTAAACGGCCCCACGGTCGATCCATCATTTTCAACACAAAGAACTGTGAATATTCCAGAAATAAAACGAGACAAGATGTCTCAAAGGAAAGTGAAAATACTACTCAGAACAACTATGCATGCGGAAACGTTCCAACTCGAAAAGTAGCATCGAAATGCATTATGTGTTGTGCATACTTTTAACTTAACACATTAGTAAAACTTACAAGAGCTGCCGGTTTTCGAAAAATTGAATTGTTCTTTCAGAATGGAGGATATAGATTAGCAATTCCTAACACTCACCTGAACATGCCGAGTAAGGCCAGTGTGGTGAGACCCATTCCCAAAATGACACCGGGGTTACCCATTATTTGAGAAAATACACCAGTTTTCTTCTTTCCTCCAGTGTCTTTACCACTGCTGTAACCAATGTCGCTTGGAATAGCAGGTATCTGACAAGACATGATATAATGAAAAAGACAATGTTGAGGAAATACAAGACCTGAGCATCTATATACACACATACACACATACACACATACACACATACACACATACACACATACATACACACACACACACACACACACACACACACACACACACACACACACACACACACACACACACACACACACACACACACACACACACACACACACACACACACACACACACACACACACACACACACACACACACACACACACACACACACACACACACACACACACACACACACACACACACACACACACACACACACACACACACACACACACACACACACGGCAAATACAAGCATAAGCATGGAAAAAATAGTGATAGTGACGTTTCTATTCTGTTCTGAGTTAGAAAAGACTACTGCAGAAGATAAACTGCTATTATTACCGAAAAAAATGGGGCATGAATGTCGCTCCATTACTAGACTTCGTTAAACCTATTGCTCCTACCTTTTTTTACAGTGATACCATACGAAACGATGACAAACCTGCCGATATACGACTACTCGTCCCTTTCTAAAGAACTTTCATTCGCTACAATGTCGTTGTTTTATTACGATTCATGTTTCGTTTATCCTCCCAACGATTTCGCACCTCATAGTGGCTGGGAGATGTTCGTGGTTGTATGACTCCGATGTACAGTGGTGGATTCATAAACCTGGCAGGGTCTCCCAATCTCAGGAGTCCGATGTTTCCATCAGGAAGCCTAGCTAAGAGTAGACCAATACCAGAGTTCACCACCATCCTAGCATCGAACTAGTCCCATCGTAGCAAATCTCCCTCTGATCCACAAGGACGGCGACTGTGGTGGTGAAGAACTAGGGCAGATTGGCTAGGATGACGTCGGGACTCCACGGAACCACAATTGTCAAACTAGCATAACTCCAAAAAATGTGGGGATTATACTGAGACCGCACAACCAGTGAAGACGTGCCATTCATGTATGTACCCACGTGGTCCCGTTTATAAGGACTGAAACAGTTATAGGCGATTCTACGTAACGAGTGGCAAATGCGGGGTTACGTAGATCAAAAACTATTTAATGACCGCTCTAAAACACTCTCGGTAAGGGCTCATTTTTCCCCGTTAAAACAAGTTGGTTCATAATTCCTGCTTAAGCATAATACCAATGAATAACGTGAGCGCACGCATGATTGCCCTACGAAAGCAAACCCCAATCTAACTACTAAGACAACACAAACAATTGTAGCACACATGATAAGATGTGATATTTAGAAAAGTTGATAGAAAAGTACTCGGCGACAACATCTAGTTTGCAATGAGCGTGACCAGCATTGGATCATACGTAATTTTTCGCTGTGTGCAATGCATTTAGTTCTATGCATAAGGTCCAAAATTTCCACCACAGGGCATGGGAGAATCCCATAGATATCCAAAGGTTAAAGTGTAATCCAGAAGAAAGAGCGTTTTACTCTTGGTCCTGCTTTAAAATGTATACATAAATGTTTAAGGGGCAGATTTTCTACACAGGTGATTTACATACTCGTTAAGAGTATCGTTGCAACAACGTGCCTTTGAATGAAACTCTCACCACTAACCTTACCACATACGAGAGGTAGAAATGTTCCAGAAACATGAGAACTCATAGGGAAGAACAAAAAAAAAAACTCACACCACTATATCTTCCCTCATTGTCCATTGTTCGACTCATTTGTTCCGGTGTTAAATGCTCCTTTTTCCATTCATATGAGCCTTCACGCGGCTCCTGAAATCGAATGAAAAGGCAGCATCACCCAATGAAGGGAAGAATGTGAGCTGTTAAATAGAAATAAACGGTACCTGAATACCTGCAGCATTCATAAACACTTTACGAAAGATAACCATGCGAACAGGCTTAATACAGGCACTGTTTTCTGCAAAGACATAGATACTGTTACCTTGCAAGGCAAATAGAAAAATGGAATATCAACAGCGTTCCCAGTTCAAACAAATCTAGATATGCTACAAAGCACATTTCGTCACGTTGTTCAGGATGAAAAGAAAAAAAAACAGGAGGAAATCCTATATCCTCACATGGAAGTCCAATTTAGGTACTTCATTTATTAGATGTCTACAACGGAAATACACACGTAAGCTACGAAGAGCAGTTGAAAACATCAGACCACAACAGTATTTTACTTATTATCTATCGACAATGTATACATACATATAAACAAGGATATTAAATAAGTGAATATAGAACTAAGCATTATGAGTCGTCGAAATAACCTATAGTATAACAACCGAACGTCGTGTTGAATTGTCCAATTTGGTCTGATAAAGTAAATCTCTCATCACCCACATGATGTAAACTCTCAAAGTGTGGAGAATCCCTAGATAAACACAATAAAGAAAGTCCTTCATGGAATATAGGTCATGAATAAAACGAGAACATCAAGTTGTTCACATTTTCTTGACGATGACTCCAGCATCTCGATCACGAGATATTCTTTGATGAGTGCTGAATTCACCAAAGAAGAAAATTACGAAAAAGACGGTGACACCCACAAGGATGAAAACGACACGCATACGGTCGTACATTCGATTCATCGTCCCAGCCCTGGAAAATTGTGATGTTAAACTTCACGATTTATAAATAGAAACCACTAATGTCGACAAGTCTATAAAACCACAAGAATATTTGGTGAATATAACACCTTGCTGGAAAAAGTATATAAACAAATAAGCGGTTGAATACGATATAACGAAACATCGTATACCAACAATGCTTCATGGTAGCACTTCCGGATGGTTATGGACTATTACGACTGAGAAACCATCATGATTAAAGCTGTCAAATAGGTCCTGAAACAAGATGTCCTTCTCCCAACGGTTCACTGCCTTATCGTGGGTGGGAGGTGTTCCTGGGTGTCTGGTTGCTAAGTAAAGCGGGAAAATTCATCCATTAAGCAAGGTCTCCCAAGTTAAGAAAGTTTGCCTCTGATCCACAAGAGCGGCAACTGTATGTGGTGGTGACGACCTGGGGTAGAATTTGGCCTGGCTGACCTCGGCACTCAAGCGATCCAGTATGGCTAAGCCAGCAAATCTCCGAAAAAACGGAAATTATGCTAGGGCTAACACAACCAGTGAAGATCGGCCATTCAAAGTATCAAATAATAAGATGTCCAACAAAAAACCTACTCCTAGTTCAATACATGGTTGTTATGAGCCTCTTACATTTTATTTTCCACAGAAAGAAGAAAAAGCCCCTAAACTCGATTTAGAAAAAAAAGTTCCAATACGATCTTAAACTGTGGTTTATCCCGCTTATCATTCGGCGACTAGAAAATGTCGTGTTGACAATATCGACGAGAAATACAATCGGTTCATTCAACGTCTTTTGGGGTCCAAGCCTCCGGCTTACGTCGACGATCAAAATCAATAATGCCGTTTTGTACGCCAAACTGTCGAAGATAAAGTGGGTCGCGCATGTAATGCGTATTAGCGACAACTGATGGACAAGAATCGTTAGTGACTGGATCCTCGAGAGGTCAAACGTACTGCAGGAAGACCACGGACCCGATGGTCAGAGTTATTCACGAAACGCCTAGAAGAAAGATATATTGCTCAACGAGTCCCTAGAGCGAAGGTACCAACTGGGTCTACTCTTCCACGCGTCATGGAAAAGTGGAAGACTTACCGGCGCCCACCCAGGTCACTAGACGATCAATGGGACGACAAGTACAGATGTGAGTCGATCAACCAGTCGAAAAACGTGTGATAGACGTAACCAGTTTTGCGGAAGTTGAAAATGTAGGATGAACAAAACTAAAGCCGTTACCTAAACTACTTCAGTCTCAAGGCTCATAAATTTTATAGATTTATTAATTTCGCAACCTAAAACGGCTAGAAAGATAGTGAATAGAAATCCTATTCAAATCAGCACCCATTCGTTGCGACATAGGTATGTGGTCTCGACTTATGATATTGAAGCAGAAGCAGAAATAATCGCTAACAAATGCTCACGTTAATTGGCTGAATTACCGATGCATAGATGTCCAAATCAGTGATTTCTTCGTTCTTTAGCTTCTGTTATTATTTAAAGAATGTCAAACGAAATAAACAAAGGCTAGAACAAGCAAGGGTTGTCAGTTATAAGACGTTCAATCCGTGATACGTTTAGAAAGGCATCTTTTTTCTGTCAAGCAATGAATAGAAAACCTCTTACGCAACGTATGGCGGAATATCTCTCTGCCTTTGATACAATCTCGTGATTACCAAAAACCGTTTCTGCCATTTTGTAGGTTGGACACCACTACCTGAAAAAGAAAATGCTTTGAAAGATTTCAACATATCTTAGTGACATAGTCTCCACTTTGACTAGTGTCCGATTGGTCGGTGAAATAGCCGTAAGAGTAGGCCACTCATGTCATACACCTCGTGGGCCTCACGTTTTTATACTGACTGAATGTCAGTAAAGATCCTTAGAGATTCAAGAGGCGGCTAATAATCGCATGTAACAAGAAGCTGGGAATGTCCTAGCATGACGTTTACGACAAACCCGTCCATAGTTATCCTCCAATGTTCCAGTGAGGAGAATATCCAACAGATGTTAAAGCCTCAGCTGAACACTACCATCTCCACGAATAGCAGTTGTGAGGCAATGAAAAGAATGGAAGAAGTGCTGGGGCTTCTACGAAATGTGGAGCCATATAAATACGAAAACAGATTTTTAATCGTCGTTTTCCTTGAACACACTGGATCAATGGACACCACACTTCTCTCCTTTTCACTCAATCTTTGTTTCATGTAAACATTTTCCAATAAGATTGAATTGATGAGGTAATGATTCTGCTGATATGAGACTAATAGTTTCTGGAAACGAAGCCACAATAAATGACCAAATTTTGGATTGCCTACGATGTGAAAGATAACGTTTAAAAGAGCTCTTACATTTACTTAAAAAAAACTATCGAAAACGCACTTTTCCCTTCATTCTACTACCACATTCAAAAAATTATTAGTAAAAATCTACGGATTTTTCAACCGAAGGGGTTCGTAGACATAGTCTATAATAAAGCACATATATGAAATCTATTTTAAAACGTTGTTGGTATTTAAATTCTATACCCAACTACTTTATTTAATTGCTACATTCCTCTCTTGCAAAAGATATAAATAATGGAGCGGCTCACCTTAACATACTTGCCCAAACCTCGCTGAATACTCGAAACCCAGATAAATACCTGTTGAACAACAAATTTTATCTTTGAAAAGATAACAGAAAAAAATCCTAGCTCGGTCGATTGGAGGACCGACTTCAAATGCGAAGAAAGAACAATGAAATGGGAATAGAACGTGCGAAAGTTTGGTAAGTAAAACTGATAGTCGATTTTAAAAAAATCTCATAATTAATGCGTGCAGTAATGATAGTGTTGATCCAGACCTAATAAAAACAAGTCCAAGCATTCATTCGCCAACAAACTTGCATATGAATGCCAGTGGCATATCCTTTTTCTTACCTAAATGAAGTACAATGGATTGATCGACCTACACAACCAATACAGGCAACATAAAAGAATAAAAAAGGGTAAAGCTCTTGAGGTTGATTAATCCCTGAGGGATGCGCCATGCACTCGACTTCATTAAGCATCGCTTGCAAGTGATTGAATGCATATCTGACCTCTACAATGACTAGCGATGGCCTACGTAGCCTACCTATGTGTCGATCCAGTGGTGCTACCCTTCCAGACAAGTCTGGTACGAATTTGCCGACCTTGGAGGAATGGAGGGCCTCGTGTGCCAGGGGCGCGGGGACAGATCAATGTGTTGCACAACGCCTCAGACCACTGCGCCACATGCACCCCTCTCCATTAGGTTATACTAATCAACCGATTCATGAGGGAGTTTACAATATAGCGCAGTTACCATTAATGAGTTCTGCAGCTGTGAGCAATATTTGCTCGTTTTCATTATTCAGCTCAGCAAGTATGTAATGTAGAGATCTATGGCTCGTCATATTACAGAATAGACAGCAATGCGAGGACAAAGCTTCCAAGCAGTTTAACGACGAAGAAAGCCATCTGCAATAAAAAGCTGCACCAAAAGACTAGCATATATCAAAAGACTAGCATATTCCCAGGAAAAACCAAGGGTTTGTGCATAGCGCAAAGATTAGAGGTACCCTGCAACATCATATGGTCGCTGGTTCGAATAAAGCTTCACGTTGACCAAGCCTCTGATCACTGCTGGGTCAGCAGATTGGTAAGACTTGTCTAAGAGAATATATATAGATACAGTAGCTGGATTCATCAGCAGGTCACGTAAGTTATTCTGTAAACTTAATATGAATGCAATCATCTCTACGATCACAAATGAATGCGAATACATGGCTCCTCCCCCAGGAGCACATCTACGGTCAACAATTTACCTTTTTTACGAAAAAAAAAACAATTCTGTTGCGAATTGTGTTAACAAAGAGTATAAATAGGCGAATTGATTTCTCTAAAAAGCACGATTCTCATGAGCCGCGAAAAAATGATTTGGCCACACTAACGGAAGACGGACGCGACAGAATTCCACCTTTGATAGGTGCAGAATTCCATCTTTGATAGGTCTTGTAAAGGTTCAGTACACAATAATTCAAAAAGTCGACTTTCTACAAACTTCGCCATAAATAGTTGATATATTTATTTAAATGTTCCTATTAACTGATGAACTGGTTTCATCGGCAGGTCACTAAGGGCGTGTGTGGCGCATTGGTCGGAAGCACCCTGCACCATAAACGTGGAATCCATCCCCGCGCCCATGGGCCACGAAGCCTTCCATCCCTCCGGGGTCAGCACATTGGTACCAGACTTGTCTGGTAGGATGGCAGCACTGGCTCAATACATTGGTAGGCCACCGCGAGTCATTGTAAAGGCCAGATATGGATTCGATCACCCCCAAACAATGCTTAGTGAAGTCGAATTCATGGCGCATCCCTTAGAAATTGATCGGCGTTAAGAGCTTTATCCTTTATCCTTTTCTTTTATAAACTGATCATGCTGAGCTTATACGAGATTGGCATAAGCTGTCGTTGTTGTTGTGGGTCGATAGTTCAGGGAGGCGAAATCGCCGAAACGTCAGCCATCGACCAACAACAATACAACAACAACAACAACTTGTACCAACCCCACATCAGCTCAACAAGGGCAGTTCATAACAACATTTAAATAAATTCAGTACACAGCTGTTTAGCTCCAGATTTAAGTAGTAAGCACACGACCGATAAACGTGTCTTGCTGAGACTAAACAACTCACCAGCATCAGCGGTGCGATTTCTCTGCGACTTCATTTGTTCACCGTACGAATCTCTCGTCGCGTATAAAGGAGCACCATCCTTCGGTTCTAATTGGCTTTCTCTCTTAAGCATAGATTTTTGAAAAGATCAGCACAAAACAAGCGCAGAAAACTCCTTAAACATGTCATACCGTATTACTTTCCAGTCTAAAACTAAAAGTTAGAAGCTCAGAGTGTCCTTAAAAAATTGGGACAACAAACTTTTGATTCTGGCCAGTTATCACAAGAAATAATAGAACGCCTATGGTTATAACTAGTAGCGAATGCTGAATATAAGGACGCCGCCGATTTCTTTAGAAATTCACGTGACATGCCGCTCACAGATAAATTGCATCGTGAAATACTCACCTTAATAGGCCATCTGTAGGCATTAGAAACCCTGTCTGAGACCATTCTTATCGGAAAGGGCACTGAGGGAAGACGACATGAAAGGAATACAAGGGATAGCCGCTTCTCACAAGCTAACATTCTGAAATTCTACTCTTTTCATACTTCCTTTCAACGAAAAGGACAATAGATAAGCAAAACTCGCACGGTGAAACTGAACAACGAAACCTGGCAGTACTATTACTTTGCATTACTTACTTGGATACTTGTAAACTTGGACGGCCAGACCCCAAAGGCTTTGCGGGTCACAGCATAATCTCCAATTTTTCGGAATTTTGTCGGTTTAGCCCTTGTTTCGGGAGGTCAGCCTGGCTGCCCCAGGTGGTCACCACCACACGCAGTCGTCGACTATGTGGACCAGAAGGAGATTTCGCAACCATGCGACTAGTTTGAAACGAGGACCGTGGTGAAACCTGGTATTGGTTTAGTCTTGGCTGAGTATCCTGACAGAAAAGCCGGACTCCTTCCCAGCTTGGGAGACGCTACCGGGGATGAATCTCCCTGCTGCACATCCCTGCCTGACACCCAGGAACACCTCCAGCCCACACTGAGGTGGTAACCGTTGGGTGGTGTTCCTGGATGGGGAAATTACTGACTAGTTGAACTAAAAGAAGTAAATGACCAAAGCTTAGAATTATCTACATTACAAAAACAAGACCAGTGTGGCAACGCATTGGGCAGCCTGTTCACAATTTACCCCAGAGGTCAGGCGACTGCAAACTGCGACAGAGCAATATTTGACATTAGAGCGTATTCCGAGACAATCTCAAATCTCCCGTCAGCTTTGTAGCTCACAGGCCTTTTCACAAAGTATCATTTTCAGAGATTTTACTTAAATTCTAGGAACATCGTGACGTTTTAGTACCATCATATCCGTTGATATTTTGATGTTATAAACGGAAGGTGTACTGTTTCTCAACTCAGGATTACCAAGGAATGCACAAAAGCGCAAGTTTCTATTTTCAAATTATTGACTTATTAATAGAGATTTCGACGACGGAGACAGATCTACTCTGAGACCTGTGCGGAGGATCGGCCCTGGTCGTGGCAGAAACGTGGTCTCATGTTAAGTGACAGTCTTGCGGCAGAATTAAGCAAGTTGCCACGTCCAACTCCTTTGCTATCCAGAAATAAAACTGAAAGCACAAAAGAAATGTACACTATCTCAGAAAGAATCTAAATGTGACGAGGTAAACCTTTTGATCCAGAGGCAGTGGCGCCTGTTTGTAAGGATGACGTGGAAGTACTCCAGCATGCCCATCTGGAAATATCAGGCGGAAATCTGTCCGACAAAACAACTACCCATCAAATGGAAATTGTGCTCGGAACAGCAGGATTAATACGCGTATCAGGAGGATTGCATGAAGCTTAAGGAGTCTAGCAAGCAAGACTTAAGCAGCAGCGCTACGCAGCGACCGCATCAAAACCGTGGGTGGAGTTAAAAGTTTTCCAGAGGCATCCTTTGGTCTTAATCCAAACTCTCGTCCACTACCAAAAGGCCTGCAACAACGTTAACACGGATGACATGTAGTCAGCGCTTCGCGAAGAAACAGAAAGAAATCCTACATGAAAAGTCTTGCTGGCTACTCTTGCAAATGCCTAACGGTGGTATCGACGTTTCATTAACCCCTTACCGTCCATATGGGATAAGAAGGCCCTACAGTACGATACCACTTCCTTGAAGCTGTTCACCACCACTGCCCAGCAAGCTTATGGTAAATCCAGTCCATGACAAAGATGTCCGATGACAACGTCATGTATTCGGAAAGTGTGAACGAAGGAATGGAGAAGTAATTCTTGAAGGGTTGAACGCGGAAAGGAAAACTGTGAACAAATCAAATTGGAAGAGTAAAAATATTTCTAACTGGAACTTAGATTGCGACACAAAAAAAAAACATTGCACGATAGAGGATAAATCGATGGATCAACAAACCAACTGATGGAATGAGAGCTCTACCCTACACCTGTTCGTCTCATTGACTCCCCCAACGATAAGCACTTGAACGGCCCTTTCTGTTGTTCACTCTCAGTTATCAGGGTTAGACCCGAAACAAAAACGACCCTATGCTTGTCTGAAACGCAACTGGATCAAGAGAGAGGACGCTGTGTTAGTTGGCTAATAGATTAGGAAGTTGGTCGGATTTATCTTTTGTCCGCCAACTGTACGTGGAATGCTCGACTTTGTATGAATTCGCTACGCGGGACTTTTTTCCGTAACTGCCGTGGACAACCTCGAGTTTGGGTTATAACAGTTTATAGCAATAAGAACAGTACAATAATAATATGAAATATGTGACGATGTGTGGTTAACTGGATGTACACGAGCGTGACTGAAATGAGGACAAGTGATGCAACTGAAGGAAGCTAGGCGGACACTAGAGCTGAAGCACTGACGAACTGAGGGACTGGAAGCCCAGCAAAAAGTAAACGAATGCCAGGATCCACCATCGTCCTGGTATCGAACTAGTCGCATGGTGGCAAATCTCCCTCTGATCTATAAGGGTTGCAACTGCCTGTTGTGATGATTACCTGGGGCAAACTTTGGCCAGGCTGACCTCAGGATTCTAGTGAAGCAGAATGGCTTAACCAGCAAATCTCCGAAAAAATCGAGATAATGCTGGGGCCCCAGTGAGGACGGGCCGTTCAAGTATGAAGTAATGCCCTTTAAGGAGGAAGCGTCACTGCATCGATAGCGGACGAATAGCTGTGGTTCGTATGCTTCTAGAACTTCTTTCTTAATATTATTATTTACGAGTACACATTTACAACTCGATAGAATAACCATGCGTGATCCTCGGAAAAATAAACATACGGAGAAAGGAAGGCAGCAGGCTGCAGTGGAAGCCTAATGCTAAAAAACTGGCCAACGACAATCGCCAGTAGGTGGAGAGTTAGAGCGAGGTGGTGAAACGGCCGAAAAGACGAAACACTGGAAAACCTGCCTCTGTCGTTTTTTTTTTCTCCGGGCGTACACATCGTCCGTGCCATTGCGTGCTGTTCCACTATGTGCCTTTCACCATATGGTAGCGTCACCTTGAAAGTTTATTGGGCTCAAAGATATGAAACAGCTTCGATAGTTCTCTTTATAGGGAACAGCATAGACTATTTTTTAACGTGGGTTGCATGTTGGTACCAATGGCGGCTGATCTGACGTTGGCAGTTCTCCTTACACACGTGTGGTCACAGCTCTAGATCCTCAGCAACATTGCCGTAGCCCACAGAGGCTATGCATACGAAATTAGGTCGGTTTTTAGAGTTTAAAATGTTAGCAATAGGAAGGATCTGTCGCCTGGAAAGGCATATTGTCTTCATAGTCACCTTTGACCCACCCGAAGTGTGCAGAACTGAGAACGGAAGACAGCTATCGTTGCCTTGTATGTGAGCCATAATGGAAACTAATCTTTAGCACTAGATATAAGTGCAACAGTGCTGTACACTATTTTCAGACATTTTTATGGCCACTTGCACGTCCATTCATATACAATGTAGAGAATGTCACGTGAAAGGCGTTCAGTCCCAAGGTCAATAATTGATAATACGACTTGGTTGGGTCATGTCAATTGCGCTGCCTTATCTGCATTACTTTTCAATGCTCTAACTTTCTAACCATGATTGAACTAGGCTAAGATCCCATGTTCGACTTTCTATTAACCTCGGCATTGGAATATGAGTGCGTAGTTTTCTTGTTCAGCAATCGCGAGGTTGTTATACAGCATACATTTACTTCCATAGAAAAACACAATACAGTACAACAGTAGCTGACATTTCGGCAGTATCGCCTTCTTCAGAGCCTGGAAGGGTATATTGATATACAATTTATTAGGCCAAACACTTCAATAACACTTACAGTAAGACGAAAAACTTCATGGCAATCACATGGTCAACAGCTTCTCGAAAAACTCACCGCTTTTTTTTTTTACATGACTTCCAATGAGGAAGGTTAGAACAGTTGATTATAGTCGCATATGGTTGATGACTGCGCCACCCCACATCAGAAATTGATCCAAGGATACGGGGCCAGGTCCCGTGTAACCTCTGGGCATTCCCCTGCTATTCATTGCCGGATTTTTGGCATTTATCCAAAAAGCCTCAAGGAGTTTGCGCGTTGGTGTCTTACTCTCCTGTGCGAGGATATTGACTTTAACTTCAAAATCGTTTCCGCTATGCTTTTGTATCCTATACGTGCATAGTGGGGGATAAATGCCAAAAATCCCGCAATGAATAGCAGGGAGGAATGCCCAGAGGTTACACGCGACCTGGCCCCGTATCTTTGGATCAATTTCTGATGTGGAGTGGCGCAGTCATCAACCATATGCGACTATAATCAGCTGTTCTTACCTTCCTCATTGGAAGTCATCTAAAAAAGCGATGAATTTTTCGAGAAGCTGTTGATCGTGTAATTGTCATAGATTTTTTCGTCTTTTTTTAAGTGTTATTGAAGTGTTTGGCCTAATAAATTGTATATCAATATACCCTTCCAGGCTCTGAAGAAGGTGATACTGCCGAAACGTCAGCTACTGTTGTGTTGTATTGTATTGTGTTTTTCTATGGAAGTAAATGTATGCTGTATAACAACCTCGCGATTGCTGAACAAGAAAACTACGCATAAGCTAAGATCGTTCAACAGCTCGTAGTTTTATCCTGAAAGTAGCAAACTTGTGTTCTACGTCAAATGTCAAGTTCTTATTCGTTATTGCAGATGGTGTTCGTGGGTGCTCTACTTCGGCGGGCGCCACGTCGGATGCAGTGTCGTGGAATGGCAACGAAGATTGTCAGCAGCCAGCCGATAACGTTAGAGGAGAAAAACGACGCATTGGAAGTGCTCCTTCAGCGAGGTGCGATCATTGTTCTCTCATTCACGACGGTACGGAATCACATTGAAAGCAGTGCCCCTGAAATGTTTACGAAAAAGTCGTGGCTGCAGTAAGGCAACTTCTAAATTCCTCGGTGTTCCAACCCCTTCTTCCTTCTTATAAGACTATCACACTATGACGCTAACTAAGTAACACTTTAGGATTTTACACCTTTAATTTCGTCTGAATCTTCGACTACTATACCTGATTCGGTTGGTGATGATCTAGTCGTCATAATATTGTGCAAAATATCGTAGAAATTGTTTCCTGGAATGCAAGCGGTCAATGACTTCATGGGAGCGCACACGTTAAAACTCACTATTTTCGAACAATCCTATTTATGAAATGCAGCCACAATGGTGCTGGGATATTCGCAAAACTTGGACGCCAGGCCAGACCGAGCCACAACTACGTTCCCAGAGGCTGGCGTGTTTGCCTTTCCCTCATCTACATGCATAGTGCACACTGGAATCCTATTTGTGGTTATCATACTCCGTGTCATTCATTTGTCATCTCATTGTATTTTCATTGGTCTTCGAATAATTCGCGGTGCACCAAAAAACTTTTCATTCGTACCATTGCCACCGCGGTGAATTGGGTTCTGCTCGTTCGTGTAACAAGAGGAGCTTGGTTTTCGTTTATGGTCCGTTATTTCAAGTGTTTTTGGCCAAATGACCTTGAGGGGCAGCTTATATGACTTTCACAGAATATTTGTCGAGTTGGGCGTTCTGTTGGTGGTGACATTGAATAGAAGGCGATGTACATACCAGTTACCTGATCGTAAACTTAGCCGAGTTGATGTGCAGGATACAAGTCACGTACGCGCAAAGCCACTCAAGGCGCTCACTGTATTCGAGCACATGAGTACGCGACTTGTAGAGAATGATGGAGTAAACAGCAACCCGAAATCTTTTGCTTCGTATTGCACCTCTTATCTGTTTTCTTGGGATGCTCCATGTAGCTTCAAGATCGATCTGATCAGTATGATAAATCTTAGTTCTCTTTCAGTGTATACACTGGCTTGTGCAACGTACTTGCTAGAGAAGTCTAAAATGGCAATGTAAAAGATAGGGATATTGGATGGAGCAGTTTTACTCGTTATTCTTTCGAAAAATAAAAGAACTTTCATAAATTTTAACACGATTTAGCCACTAAGACTTGGCGTGAGTATCACACATCGTCTTGCCTGATATATCTTTGAGGAGGCGTAAACCATTATTAAACAGCACAATTTCACTCGTTCAGGAGGGGATTTGTGCTGCTTTTGTAACAGTTGGCAATATTTTGAGATAATATTGTTGATAAGAATTCGCACAATGGTTAGATGTGCCTTGTAATACACTTGTGGTCTCTGGTTCGGTATCGCCTGGGCAGACCAAACCTTTTATCTTATCGTGGTCGGCATGCTAGTTTTGTTTTGCTTTGCTCGTGCGGAATGGTGAGAAACACTCACTTAGTACATCGATAAGCACGTAGAAATTATTGTATAAGAGAAATATGCATTTCGTCAGCGCCGCGAAACTTAATGGACCTTAATGAATGATGCGTGCTTCTGAAATTTCTTAACGTCGGATGCTTTCAGTTCCCTATCCGTCGTTTCAGTGCTCCATGAGAACAGTTTTTATGGCAGTTTTCGAACAAGTATGTACGAGTGGACATTTAAAAATCTGAGAAATTAATGCCATGCCCTACTATAACACCACTTCATATGCTTTATTATTTTGAGGAACCTTTCAGGACCTGATACCAAAGCGCTTACGATCCCTTTGGTATGGCTAAGGGACCATTGTCGACATCCAGCAAGCTACAATCAAGCAACGAATCAACGCAAATCGAATGCCACCAATCTTTTTGAGTGTGCTGAAATTGTTGGGAAGGAGAGCGTGAGCGTCACCGATGAAAATAAGCTGGCTATTCGGTGGAAGGACGGCTTGCAATCCCAATTCCATGTCAGCGACATCGTGGAATGTTCGGAATTGGATCCACCTCCCGTTCTCTCTAATTATGTAAAATCGTGGAAGCAGTTGGCACCGGACGAGCTGCCACGAATTCACATGTAAGAAAAGGTCACGAATGCGCCTCATATAGTACCTATTGATCGATTTTCGCTCTTTGCTATTTTAATGTGTTTTTAACTCCTGTGTCATAAGGTAACATCTATCTACACCTATCCTTAACTAATGATTACTGTATTTTGCCTCCCTACGAAAGCAAACCCCAATCTAACTACTAAGACAACACAAACCATTGTAGCACACATGATAAGATGTGATATTTAGAAAAGTTGATAGAAAAGTACTCGGCGACAACATCTAGTTTGCAATGAGCGTGACCAGCATTGGATCATACGTAATTTTTCGCTGTGTGCAATGCATTTAGTTCTATGCATAAGGTCCAAAATTTCCACCACAGGGCATGGGAGAATCCCATAGATAGCCAAAGGTTTAGGTGTAATCCAGGAGAAAGAGCGTTTTACTCTTGGTCCTGCTTTAAAATGTATACATAAATGTTTAAGGGACAGATTTTCTACACAGGTGATTTACATACTCGTTAAGAGTATCGTTGCAACAACGTGCCTCTGAATGCCTTCCAGGAGGTGATACGTTTATCTAAGTATCGGGTTTGACTATAACTCGTTACCGACTTTGAGCAGTTTTTCGTGCTTGATTTCATTAAATCATAATATGACTTAAGCCAACGGCGCGTGTGGCGCAGTGGTTGGATGCACCGCTGCGACACAGACGTGGAATCGATCCCCGCGCAAATGACCCACCAAGCCTTCCATCCCTCCGGAGTCGGCAAATTGGTGCGACTTGTCTGGAAGGATAGCAGCACTGGCCCGATACAAAAGTAATCCACCGCGAGTCATTGTAAGGGCCAGATATGCATTCAATCACCTTCAACTATACTTGATAAGTCCCACTCGTAACACGGCTCTGAGGAAGGCGAAATCGCCGGAACGTCAATCATCGGTCAACAACACAAACAACAACGGCAACGAAGACCTATACCAACCTCGCATCAGCTAGAGAAGATCAGTTTATAAAACCATATAAGTAGATACTTAATGAAGTCGATTGCACGGTACATCCCTCAGGGATTGATCAACGCTGAGAGTTTTATCCTTTTAGCTTTATGACTTAAGCCAGCGATGTATTTCCTGTAGTCATGAAAATAAGTCGTTCTTCGGAATCTGAATTTCCAAATTCTTCCTCCCAAAAACAGATTCGCGATTTGAAACAATTGAAAAGTGCGTTTTCGAGGCTTTCGTATTCCTTGAACTAATTTTCGCCTAAATGATGCTTCGAGTCTAGCTACGCAACAAGTGGGGACGACAGTCGAGTTTAACTGCCTTACTTGTCCACTAGAAAACGTTTCGTGGTGAGTCGAGGGTTATGACGCAAAACGGGACTCTAAATGTAAATCTGAACCATTTCGATCGCTCTCCTTCTACGGCAGCAGCGAGATTGCGGAAGTGCTTTATGCTGCAGCTGGCGCTGATCATTTTGTTCGGCTGCAGAAACTTCCAAAAGGTCTTTACAAATTCCGCAAGACGGACGATATCAACTTTGCATCCGTACGTATTGGGTCTCATTTGAGATCACCAGTCATTTTAGCTGAAATGGCAGAATATCTGGTGCATGTTTACCTTGTTGCAAACCCACGTCCCGTCTTAAGTTATGATCTCTCTAAGAAATCCTTGTTTTATTGCATGAAGCTGGGCATATACAGTTGTTCAGTAACACGACTAATTTATCGTTGCTGAATAGCCAACCAAACCTTGATTTGGGAGGCCCTTTCAGTTGAGGCTCTTGAAGATTGCGACAAGCCCTTAGCTGAGGATAGGAGAATTTTGTACAAATATTGACAAGGACTTTTGTCTCATCATAACTTTTTCTCCTGCACAAATGATGTTCTAAACGGTGTAAGTCTACATTTCATTATTTCTATTTGAAAGAGGAAGGTTGACTAGTATAAACTGGAAGAATTTGAGTACCTGACTAATATGGAAAACGAAATCGTACTACTGTAACGTTCCATCAAAGCATTGTTGTGGTTAATTTCAGATCAGGATTCTCCATGAAGACATTGGCGGGTCTATTCGTCAAGTATGGAATGGTGATCGTCGATGGAGTGGAAGCAAACCCTCATGCCACTGAACAATTCTGTCGCAGCATCGCCCCGATTCACAATACGTTCTTTGGTTCGTTCTGGGTATTTAGCAACAAAACACAGGAGAAAGGGGTGCGTTCTTGAGGATTTGAATTAGTTTTAAAATTCGGTTGGTTTAGTATTTGGTCGAAATATCATTCCTTATGCTGCACGAAAAGGGTCGGTGAGCAACCATGCCTACATGAACTTTTGTCGTATCTAGTATCAGTTGGTTACCTGTACTAGCAGAGCAATGGATTAATGGGAATGAGTAGCCCGTCAATTATTTATATCATGTGTTCATTTTCAGGAAGAATATCACGAAGATACGGCATACGGAAATGAATCAATTGGTCCACACACTGATGGTACATATTTTCAACAGACACCTGGAATACAGGTGCAGTCAGTTTTGCGGCTTGTAACAGTCAAGAAATTTCTCGAAGGGCTTAGAAAATCTCTAACAAGTGTTCGTTCCATGATTTAAGTTTTAAAACCTATTTTCACATCGTATTTATTGTTACGGTCCAGGTGTTCCACTGTCTTCATGTCGCGGAACGTGGAGGCGACACATTATTGGTTGACGGTTTGTATTGTGCTAATCAACTAAAGAAACAGAATCCAGAAGCATTCAGAATACTAACTGAACATAAGGTGAGCTACTTTCCCATTTTGCTTATCTTTAAGCTACAAACGTTCCGATATAGAAGTTACAGAATTCTGTGGTTTCTGACAGGGTTTGAGCAAGAAATGTGAAATATTTCACGCAGAAATGAGCTACTTTGATTGAAGTAACAGTAAGCATTCAGTAACAGTATATTGCTGTTGGTGAAATGTTGAAGATGTTGTAGAGTACTCATATTTTTTCACACCCATTTTTTTGAGTTCATGGTTTTCGATGTCTCAAGAAATGGTCGGGAACTTCGGCATTGTTTACACTGGGCAAGAATGCGTCATTTCGATCAACTTGCTTAAGAGCTCAATTTCTCAAGTTAACCACCACATATCTACAGGCAGAGGGATTCGAAGTCGAGAACTTAAGTGGTTGAAATTATGAATCGGTTTCACAACATATGTCATCAAAGAGAAAACTCCTCGGATTCATCAGTTAATTCGACGAAAGCTGTAAAACGAGGCTGTATCCCACGAGACTCAACACGTTAGCAAAAAAGCAGCAGTATACTTGTTGGTTCAATAATCAGACCTCTTTCTGTGGGTAGTGAGAGGTTGTTGTAGAAATTAAGAACTTCACGGAGCCAACGGAGTTGTTGACCCGCGATTTATCTACCTAGTGATCGGCGTACTACAGCCGACATTACGTTATCCTGTTTTTCTTTCGCGTTTAACCAAAATAGGCCGCAAATTAAAGTAAAAGATTTTTTAGAAAATGCTTGCTATATGCACCATTCTTCCAGTGTCGAATGACGCAATGTAGAACAGCGGGGATATGTCTACAAATCTGGGAATTTCGTCGGTATTTTGGCATTTTATTGTCCTTTGGTAGCTATAACGGAATAAACCATGGTGTCGTAGCGATTTCCACCAAAATAGTAAAAAGGCGAGCACAAAAATTCAATTTAAAAATTCATAGTGGATTACCTTTCCGCACTTTCCGTATCGGCTCGATTTTCTCTTGGTCACGAAACGTCAGATTGCCTTAACAAGTCATTCAAACTATTGTTTACACTTTCACTTAAAAGCGACATACCTTTAATCAGTTAAGCCATCAATTTTTGGAACCAAAACGACGCTTTAGTCAACCTGGAAAAACCTTGTTCGATCCCATTCCAGGCCAATCAAGCCCTGCCCCCACCATCTCTTCATGGTGGAGGGAAAGAAACAAAACTTGCAGCTACACCAGCGTTCCAGGGAGAATCGACTTGGCCAGTATTCAAAACTTTAATGAAGACGAGCAAGAAAAAGCCGAGATCACCCACAAAATCCTAAGATCTTTCTGGAACATAGATGAGAAGGAACCAGCATAATGCAAGTGCTAGATGCGCACAACATCCGTAGTCTCTGTTCATGTATAGAACAAGAAAAACTACGACTCCTGATGACGTTAAAAAATATTGATCGTCTTTTGCAAAGCATCGATTACTAACAACAGTTGCATCTCTGCTCAGACATTGCGATGGCCGGGAGAAGCAGACGACACATAAACGTCATACAAATCGAAGTTTTGAGAACTGCTATTGCACCTACTAAAGGACCTGTTTTTTCAAACTTCCACTCTCTTTCCGTGCTAAATAACTGAAGACCGTTATTATCTCATCTCATGCGTTGCCAACAAAGAAGTTAATTTACAGACTTACATTGAAGTATCGGCTTTCTGGGTTCTCCTTTACGGAACTACTAAAATCGTGGAAATGTTTTTAGATCGAACACAACTATATCGAGGTGGGTAATGGAGATGCTGAACTTTACTCCATATCGAAGGAAAAGACAGTAATCGAACTCGATTCAAGTGGGAATATTGTACAAATCAGGTGTGAATTGAACGATACCGTTGCTCTGATTTGATGTGTACATGGAGAAATAACAAGCAAGATTTTTTGAAAGAGTAAAGCCTTTAACTTAATAATATGACGTACGCTAAGTTTTTCATGACGTTCTAACTTTCATTTTATTCTGAAAAGGCGGAACTTTCGTTATATTCAATTCACGGTGGCTTGAGTTGAAGGGCTGGGAAATCAATGTGGGCCGTGTACTTCAATAAAGGAAGGTGCTTTATCCATTTTGCTCTGAGTATAGAATGATAATGCTGTGAGCTAACAGTGAGCTCAAGCTACCTGACTGGAGAGAATATCGTGAGCTAGGCTATCGCACGTTAATTTAAACGTCTTCGTTGTGCTGTGTCCGTACGCACCATACTTTTTGTAGTAGTACCATACTTTCTATTAACCTCGGCATTGAATTATGAATTCCAGGCTCTGAAGAAGGCGATTCTGCTGAAACCTCGGCTACGATTGTGTTTTATGTGTGTTATTGTATGGAAGCAAACGTATGCTGTTAAACAACCTTGCGATTGCTGAGAGAGAAAACGACGAATGCACCATACTTTTCTCTCTGTGTACCTCGCTAGTTGGCCAAAGGCGCTTATAGAGCACGCTTACAATACACCCGTTATCTTTAGTTCGACTCAACATCGCGAGGTAGCTATACCCTTCACGTTTCCGAAAAGGTGTTGCAGAAGTTCATTAACAGGATGGAAACACTGAGTTAGCACATCTAAAGACACTCATAAGACAGTGTATAAGCGAAGTATGCATTTTATTCAACTATATGATGATTAAGATGTATGGCGCAGTGGTCGGAGGTGACCTACAACACACGTGGAATCCATACCCGCTCCATGACCCACCAAGCTTTCCATCCTTCCGGAGTCGGCAAATCGGTGCCAGACATGTCTGGGAGGATAGCAGCACTGGCTCGATACATTGGTAGGCTATCGCGAGTTATTGTAAAGGCCAGATATGCATTCAATCACATCCAAACTATGCTTAATGAAGTCGAATGCATGGGGCTCTCAGGGATTGATCAACGACGGGAGATTTATCCTTTTAGCTTTTATATGGTGCTTAATGAAATTAGATGTATGGTAGAACTCTAAGGAATTGATAACACTAAACGCTATTATTTACTGCTTTCCAACTATTTGCCTCTTATTCGCCTATGACCGTAATCATCGTGTAGCTCGAATCGGCATCACTGAGACTCGCTCTCATTCAATGCTGTCTCGCCGCTGAACTGCTCAGTGGGCGCCGCTTTCTCGAAGGACATGAAAAATCTATGCTGTCCTTTCATCTTGGTAAACCAATAACTGAAGGAGGTGGGTATTTGTGCACTGTGAGGAATTTTGTTTGATTGCTTGTTACAATCCAGAATTATGGGGGCAACCCGTTACAATATGTTAAACGAATGTCCACTTGTTTCCATTGTCGTCCTTTGCCTTTATTTTTCTCTTGTCGATGCTGAAAATATTTTCAAATCTCTTGAGCTGGAAAGGTGGTGAGTTTAGCTTTATAACATATATACATATACAACATGTATATTTATGTATAAGTGGTAAGAGGAGGGCAATGGTAGTGGCGCCGTTCATCACAAGTGAAATTCTGGCTCACTCCCGCACTGGGCACCAGATTCTTCTTGACAACATGTATATTTATGTATAAGTGGTAAGAGGAGGGCAATGGTAGTGATGCCGTTCATCACGAGTGAAATTCTGGCTCACTCCCGCACTGGGCACCATATTCTTTCTTACTGGTTCGGGAAATTGTCAGACCTGTGTGGGAACAGTCCATAGCTTGCAATCCATCTGGGAGCACTCTATCCCAGGACCTGCTCGACTAGTATTCAACGGCATTCATGAACGTGGATACTTGGATGACCCGTTCTCCATACTTGTAAGGGCCGCAGCAGAATTTCCACGTTTTCGGAGTTTTGCTTGTTTAGCCATTGTGGTTTCCTGGAGTGCTGAGGGCAGCTAGGTCAAAGTCTGCCCTAGGTTGTTACCACCACACGCAGCCGCCGTCCATGTGGACCAGCGTGAGATTTGCTACCATGCGACAAGTATTGTACCAGGACGGTGATGAATCCTGGTATTGGTTCACTCTTAGCTGAGTTTTCGTGATGGAAATGCCGGAGTTCTTCTCAACTTGGAAAACCCTGCCGGGGTGATTCATACCCCCGGTGTAAATCGCAGCCCGACAACCAGCAACACCTTCAAGCCACGAGGAGACCTATTAGTTGGGTATTCATAAAGAAGACGCCAGTAAATCCTCAAAATTGAAAGGCTCAAAATCATCCGCACAGTAGATGTGAAGATGGGTCCGTTGAGTCGAAAAGGTAGGCATGGAGTCGGGTGTTCTTTGTTCTCTTCACTACATCCTCGACGCTCTTGAAAACTCCTCAAGACGCCGATTTCCTTCTGCTCAGCTCTGGAGCTAAGTCGTTTACCATATCGATTTCCCGACGAAGATAGACACAACTAGATCATTCGAAGATAATCATTCCGTCGAGCGTGTGTGGGGCGTACGAAACCAATCCGTTCTTCGTGAACATCGATTGAGATCTAGTCAAAGACCAATTTTTCCACAGGATTTGTCGCCAGCAGTCGCAGTCGCCAAGCATTCGTTCCGCTTGGCTAATGTTTGATGTTGTAAGAACGGTATCTTCAGCAAAGTGAATCTAATGTAATTGCTGACCACTGATTTTCATTCCCATGCTGCTCCATTCCAATGTTCGCATTACGTTCTCGAGAGAGGCAGTAAACAATTTTGGCGAGACGACATCCCCTTGCCTAACCCCTGTTTTGACGTCAATATTAATATCGTTGTAGAATGATGAAATTTTGGTTGTGAAATTTTTGTACAGCTCACGAAGAATCTTTATGTACTGAGTAGGGACTCGACTACCAACGGTTTCCATGACTCCTCTCTCAATCAATTGAATCAAAGCCCCTCTGTAAATCGATGAAGGTGAGACAGAGCGGTCTTTTGTACTCTCGAGATACTTCAACAAGGCTTGTTATTGTGTGAATGTGGTCCATCGTGCAAAATCCTTTTCGAAACCCCGCTTGCTCACATGGCTGTCCATCGCCCAGTGTTCTGTCAGTCCTGTTTAGGATGAGTGAAGAGGAAAGTCTGTAGACGACAGACAGTAAGCAGATTGGGTGATAGTTGCTTATATCGTGTAGGTCACCCTTCATGAACAATAACATGGTCTTGCTGGTCTTCCACTGAGTAGGGACCATGCGTTCAGACAGGTAACGTGTGGAAAGCCGAGCCAGTGTGCTTACGAGGTCTGCCGGAAGTTCCATCAGGTGTTCTGATTTTATTCTGTGCGGACCTCGTGCTGCTCGATTTTTCACCGACGAAATGGTATGTTGGATTTCGGAAGGGAGAACCGGTGGTACAACATATCCTTCGTCTTTTATTTCATATGACGGGAGGTGGACATGGCTGTCGAGGAGATCTGAGTAGTATTCGTGAATGATTTTCTCCATTGGCTTTCTTAACGCTGTCATTGTTCCGTCTGCGCTTCGGAGTGCAATCATCTTGGTCTTGTAATTGGCGAAACTTCGGTGGGTTTTACAAATGCTTTTCCCAGCCTCTGCAGATTCGCACATTACTGCTGCTCTTCTCTCTTTAAGATCTTCTTTTATCGCCTACATTGTTTCGCAAGCTCGGACGTTAGTTCGCGGTTGCCCGCAGCTCCTACGATTCCACGCTGGCGTATTAGCTCGAGAGTTTCTTGAGACAGACGTCTCTTGGTGACCTCTGAACTCTCAGCTTTCATAGCGCTAAAGTGAGGATGTTCAATGAGCCGATCATAATCCTCGTCGATGTTGTCGACAACGGCATCTTCCCAACAGCCGACTAATGATTTGAATAAGTCCCAGTTTGTGGTGGTTCTGGTACTTCGGTTTTTGAATCTGGCGGCTTTTTCTCCTTTCTGGGAGAAATAAATCTTGCACGAAGGAGGCGGTGGTCTGATCCCGCGTAAAATTTTGGGACAGCAACGATATCGGTTAGGCAAAACTTTCTTTTTGCTATTATGTGGTCTATTTCGGTATAGTGTTATGGTACTCTCCATTGGGAGATTCCCACGTCCATCGTTGACGGTGAGGCTTCTGGAATTGCGAGTTACCATGGATGGTCTTGGTCGCCATGATAAACTCAGAGAGCCGCTCACCCTGTTCGTTCCATTCTAATCCGTGATTCCCAATGTGACGTTCCTCAGACGATCTTCTTGGTCCGATCTTGGCATTGAAAAATCCTAGGATTACCTTGAAGAATGTATGGTCTTCTCTGTAGAACCTCTCCAAGTCCATGTAGAACGCTTCGACTTCTTCTTCGTCATAGTTTGATGTTGCCGCGTGAACGACGAAGATTGTCAAAGCCGGTGTTGATCCACATCTTTTTGATCAATGGGTGGCGTCGTCTCGTTTCGGCCAGGCCGATGACGTCGTGCCTTATCATTCTTGCTTGCATGAGCAAGTCCTATATCGAGGACTCGGATGCAAGTATACGTGCTTTGTAGGTACAGATCGTTACCGCAGTTCTTGATCCAGGCAGCTTCCATTGGCCCTGAGATTTTAGCCGGCTCGAGATCCCTCATATGTGGGAGATCCGTGGATATATATATATATATATATATATATATATTCTACTTGGTGTCTTCTTGATAAGCACACATGAGGTTGTCGTTGCAGTCTTTGTTCAGATGAATTGGATTGACTTTTCTCTGCATTTTGCTTCAATCAGAGCCTGGAAAGGCGAAGTTGACTCCACTCTTGTCTCCTTCAGGACCTGGAAGGGTACACTAATACGCAACTTACTAGGTCAAATGCTTCAACAGAACAAACATAAAGATGAGAATCTGAACGATAATTACAACGACAGGGGCTTCTGGTAAAACCCTTCCAGGCTTTGAGGAATGTGATCCTGCTGAAACGTTAGCTACCATTGTGTTGTGTGTCTGTTATTGTGTGGAAGTAAACGTATGCTGTTTAACATCATCGATATTCCTGAGAAAGAAAACAACGAATTTATAGTCCAACGCCGAGTATATAGAAAGTCGACCCTGGAAACTACTCCAGTCTTGTCGTTGAAATACCTCTATTGCCCTAAGGCAAAACCACAAAAAGTAGGTTGAGGTGGCGTTGAAAACAAAATAGCTTCTCCACACGCTCACTGCTTTATAATAGTTTACTACAGGGTATTCATTCGGTTCTACGAATCTCCCTCATATGAGGGATCTCGAGCCGGTTAGTTGCGAGGCTATGTGGAGCGTCCCCAAGTAGCGGATGGTGTGTTAATCGCGGACCAAAAGCGACCTTTGCTTCCCTGAGACGCAGGTGGATCCAGGGGATGGATTCCCTGTTTCTTCCGCGCCAATTTGGCACTTACTTTCTGTATATACTAGGCGTATTCATGCACGCATGTGTGTGAGCGTTCTAGTTTATGTAGATTGTATTCTACGACTCAATTCGGCTAAAAGCCTGCAATCAAGTGACAGGGAAATATATAGGAGGCGGTTAGGGGTCGACTTAACAAATAAGATCCATGTCCACTCTGGGAGAGCCTGGCAAACTACATGTGAGTAAACCCAGCCCCCAAGTTCAGAGCCCAGCAAGCTATGCGTGGGTTTCAAAATGCTAAACACAGAAAAAAAGGCCTCATTCCCCTGACCCCGAAAGAGCCCCCAATTGCGCAGCGTTGGGCAGGACGAGGACGGAGAGGATGCTAAGATCCCACGGGCAATGGAACCTGCCTGGATCCTGAAGAACTATTGTGACGATCTGTACCTACAATACACGTGCACTTGCATCCGATTCTTCGATAGAAGACTTGTTCATGCAAGCAAGAATGCCAAGGTACGACGACATCGGCTTGGCCGAGACGAGATGGCGCCACCCATTCAACACCGTCTATGACACTGGAGAAGAACTGTTCCTCGGAACATGCAACAGTAGAGGAATAGGCGGTGTCGGCGTTCTCGTCAACACGAGTATGTCCATGAACATCGATTCATTCGAACAGCTTACAACCCGAATCGGACGTTTACGATTAAGAAGATGTGGATCAATACCGGCTTTGACAATGATCGTCGTTTACGCGCCAACATCAAACTATGACGAGGAAGAAGTCGAAGAAAGATATGATGCTCGACGAGTCCCTAAAGCGAGGAGAACCCACGGGGCTACTCTTGCACGCGACAGGGAAAAATGGAGGATTTACTGGCGCCTGCTCGAGTCACTCGACGATCAACGGGACCACACGTGATACAAGTGATTCACACGGTGATGAAAAACGAGTCTGCTGTAACATAATTGTTCCTGACTTATTCGGGACGATTTGAGTTGGGTGCAGTGCATGGTGCATGTGCGCACGAGAACAATCCTGCCTCTCGACTTTGAACTAGGGTATATCAAATAATAACAAACTCTATAAGCTTAAATAAAAACTATTACAATGCACAGAAAAGCCAGCGAGAATAGGATTGTTTTCAGTTTGGAGCAAAATTCTTATCAGTGTCGGCAACTTTGTCTTCCTTGATTCCATTGATTCCATCGATTTGCCACTTCCATAATGACCACGATCAAAAGTTGAGCTGAAAGTCCCGACTACTTTCGAAGTTTTCGTAGCTCCCTGATGGCCATTTATTGTTAGCTTTAGCACATAACGGATAATCTGCATTGTATATTGTCGTATACAGTATAATCACACATAGCCTTCTATCACGTTCTCGACTTCTCAGTTGCTCTGTTTATGCTGAAATTATCGACGGATATCAGAGCGTTAGCAGTGGTTAAGGGTATTGCAGGGCCATGCGCAAATTTGTTGTTAATTTTTTTTTGTCTAGCCTAAAGTCGTTTATTGCTTTTTCTTTTACTGTTACATCAAAGCTGCTACGAACTCTGAATGGTGACGATATTGAGGAGGAAAAGTGTTTTATCGCTGCCATCAATTTTTTTCCCACCTAAAGGATTTACTTCTAGTGCACATTTCAGGTTCAATCCTTACGACCGTGCTCCCTTTCGGATATTGCGAGAAGGTAACGGTTCAGCTTCCAACGCTCGCAAAGCATTGAAGTTCTATCGTGCCTACACTGCTTTCTCTCTCATCTGCCATCTTCCTGAGAATTCCACGACGATCGCGCTCAGGCCAGGGGCGGTTATCTTCATTGATAACTTCAGGATACTGCATTCCAGGACTGCTTTTATGGTATGATTGAGATTTAAGATTAACTGCAATCAAAAATCTGCATTGGAAACTGTAGTTCCTCTCTGTTTACTACCTGGTTTAGAAGTTTTCTAGGATTTTCCTACTTGAAATTATAATAATGAGCCTTGTTTAAAGTAGCCATTGAAAACACAGAAGCAATGTGAATCAAATGCTGGCCTTTGAGATAATGTGGATGTTAAAGCGACCTATTGGAACTTCTATCTTCCGATATTGTCTCTCGAATATCTGCAATTTAACCTGTTTTCAAACGACTCCCACAAAAGGGGCTCTTCAAAATGGAGATGATTAGAGTATGCACTTCTTCCATAATGTGCTACGAGCTTGTTTGTTCTACGAGGGCAAAATTCTCCATTTCTAAAGCCTATAATCCGATACATTTTCATTAGCAACTTAGTAGTTGGAGTATGTCCAAGCAGTGCTCGAAAAAAAGCATTCGATAACAAGGGATTCGATGAACACGCTGAAAGTAGCAGAATTTTACAGCAGTTTCCCCTTCACCTTTGCTGTGCTGCAATTGGTTCGGATGGTCGGAGTAAATTTGCAACGGAATTGCTCCCTTTCTTGGATTTTTGATCAGTGCCGGTAGAAAAACTGAAATTATTAGTTCATTTTTTTCGATTTCCTGGCTATGTTTATTCACCGTTGTGGTTTTACGAGAATTCAAGAGATTTTAATCGACGATTCCAAATGCTGAATTCGAGAACCCATCAGGCCTTGTTTGATATAAATTTCGCTTCAGATTCGGGGTTATCCATCTCTGTCTTGTGTTTGTGTTATGCAGAACGTCGTTGATTATTACGCAGATACCATTTTGGTCGCTTGGCCCAGTGAGATCAAAGCGCGGATTGTTTTTTGCTGTGCAAAAGATGCACTGGACGTGCTTCATAGTAATGGTCGCTCTTCTTCACGTTTGATTCATATGGCTGCTAGTTGTCGTCTTTTTTGCCTTAGTTGATATGTCTAGGAGCTGTCCTTTTAATAACGCATAGATCTTTTGCAATCTATGAGAAGTTGTGTATGGATCTGCATTTGCCAACGTCTTGCAATAGTTGTCGACAACGGTTGTTTCTAACCTGCCTCATTTTCGAGGCTCAGCTTTTCACTAACGACTCCCTTGTACATCTCAGGAGCGCGTTTAAACGCTTTGCTCTCAGGTTAATAATTTACACCAAAATTGTTCAAATATTCTTTTTTGCGTTGTTGTGCAGTGACTTAAATTAAATTAAAGTTTAAGTAAACAAAAGAGGATCTACATTACAATGTAGAGCGAAATGTGCACCCTTAAATGGTATGTAGAATCAATGTAATAGCTTAAATTTTCTTTTGGAAAAACAAGGCGTTGAGGTTCTGGAGACACAGGGTAACCTACACACTGCTTTCACCAAAGCCTACCGTTTATCATTAATCAGGGTAATCCAAGTGGTATCTCTGGCTCGTAAGACGTTTTGACGTGGTCGTAGAAATCATGTTATTTCCCTTTTAGCTTGAAATCTTTCACCATGGCTCACAGTAGTACTAATATTTTGAAATATATGGGAACTCTCTCTGAAGAATGGCCTTCACTAAACCTCAGCATGAATAGTCTATATTTTTGGTATACTCGTGAGCTTTTACAAGGTTGTTTCCGACTGTTGCAACACGGTAGGTAATGTTTTGTAAACTGACGAATACCATAAAGGCTCACAGTAGTACTAATATTTTGAAATATATGGGAACTCTCTCTCTGAAGAATGGCCTTCACTAAACCTCAGCATGAATAGTCAATATTTTTGCTATACTCGTGAGCTTTTACAAGGTTGTTTCCGACTGTTGCAACACCGTAGGTAATGTTTTGTAAACTGACGAATACCATAAAATATATGGGTATTGACATCTGCCAGAGCGTTCCTGGTCTTGTTAGGATCTCGGAATTCCATTCGTGGTTGCCTACGTTTCCGTAGAGAGCAAATCATCCAAGATATTCTAATCATCTAAGCTTACCTTAACCTCTTGATTGACCAGCGTATAACGTCCTCTCTTATTTAATAGCTCTTAAAGAGCTCAAGAATTAAACTTTATTGATTGAATGGAGTTTGGGGCTCCTATTATGAAGTCGTTTCGATCACACTGTTATAGGCATGGTCATCTGTCTTCGCGCACCCTCCACTTTGACATGATTTGAGCAAGAGTTCCGCGAAACGTTTCATAGCTTTTTAGGGATGGCGACAAATGTGTGGATGCTACCTGTCGCGCGATAATTTTATGGCAAAAGCCCGTCCCCTGCTTCCAGCAGAAATCCGACGACTCATGTGAGGGAAGGCAGTGAGTAGCAGGGTTTCTTCTAGCTGGCACTCGTATAATCGTTCAACACAATCTTGTTTTCGATCATCCAGGCCGTCAAGTATTGCTAACAAAGACTATGAGTTTTAAAGATTTATGCGTCAACTCAGCAAGAGAAACAACGGATATCATAACTACGTTAGTGATTTCCTTTGTAGCTTGTTGTAGATTCTAGAATGATTCATTGTATAAACAACAACGAAAATATTTTGTTTATTCACGTTTATGAACAAAGATTTTAAAGAATCACAGTGGAAGCATCGGAGTAACACAATGTACAATATGCCGAAGAAGGCCACGAGAAAAATCTCCCTAGGAACTCGCAACTAGCAACTGATACCTAGAACGGAGTGGCTGCGTACACCTTCTTCATCAAAGGCCACATGAATTCTTTGAGTCTCTCATTTGATGACAGAACCAAACATACTGTCAAAATAATACAACTATTAACAAATAAATGATATGTCGTGCTATTGTTAGAAATTTAAAATAAAAACCCAAATAGACACAGCTAAGACAAGGCAACGTGTGAGCAATTACTCTAGTGGCTTCCCAAAGATACCCGTCCGATAGCATACCTGACACAAGTGGATTGATATAGTAAAAAAAAAAAAGAAAAAGCACGCTAAAGGAAAGATCTCAGATATTCAGAAATGAAACAATGCTGTGGAAAGAGAATCACAGTTTCAATGTGCGATTTCTGGCTCGTTGGGTTCAGCGAACCAATTCGCAGAGCCAAGAAAAGCTCAAAAAATGGTTACTAAAAAGGAAGATCCCGGCCGTTCTATCGAACCGAGTTCTGGTTCTTAAGCCATCGATCCTTGTCGCGGAGAGATTGACTCTGGGAGGATGGCCGCGACCCCTCCTCCCCTTCCGCATCGTCCTTGTCGTGAATTCGATACTCCGGATTTGTCATGTACCAGTGCAACATCAAATCATACAGATATTTGTATTCATCCTTAAAAATAGGAATCTGCATGAACTCACAGCAAAACGCGCCAGTTCTATATTCCAAATTCAGTTATTTTCTTAGAATTCAGTCAATATGGAATCTTCATACAGGTCTTCCATGAAAAGACCCTATAACTAAAATTATTTAGTCTCCTCTTGGAATTCATCTATATCCTACCTACACCCTAACTTAATGCTTGCATCTTTTTATTCATGAACTATCGTACCCGCTATTACCGTTAGAAGCTATTAGCGAGAGTATTGTGAATTTTTGGAAGGTGTAGCATCAACCACAAATGTTTTATTGTAAACGCTGCCGTGGTGAAAAACTTGAACCAGACCTTCATGTCGATGAGCTGTGGTCGATTAATTCGCATCATTTTCACGGCATGAAAGACATCCACTTCGTGGTCTATGTCCATCTGATCTATGCAAATGTTCGCTCCAATATACACTCCGACCCGAGAGACGCCGTTACTGTAATCAAATTGCATTTAAGAAGTAACAAACCTCGGTAGCGTTATTCGCTTCAGTGATTCCAATATAAAAGCACAAGTATAGGGTAGCACGGCTTAGAAGGCTACAAATGCTAAAGAAAGCGTGTTGTCAGAAACAATAATTTTTTCTTTTTAAACACTAGTATTTCTTCATCCTTCGATTTGTAGTGCAAGACGATTAGGTGTGCATCTGCTTGTTAGTAGATAATAGTAGTGATACGGTAAAAGTGAACTATAGGTTTTTCCCTCTTTAGTGTCAAGCTGGAAAAGGTCTACCAGACAGCAAAATTTTCCAAGTTCCCACAATGCACCTTTCAGGAACAGGAAGTTATGCTTTTCGAGAAGCCAAGGTGGAATAGAAATCTGGGAACATCAAGAACGGCTAACATTCTTTTGGATTTTCTTATGTTGATATATTTACATCCACTTATGTGCACATCTGTATAGTATTCGTTGACCTTTCACAACGCAATACATGTTAGTCTTGGTCTCAATGGAACAATGTTTACAGCACTAAAATATGTGTGAGGAAAAACCAGTCGCGCACTTACTGAGACATTACGATTGTCGGCTTGGACTCCGGACGATCGGGTGCCCTTCGTTTCCAACTGCGAGCCATTTTGATGACGTCCATAAGACCAGTCGTTGATAAGGGCACTTTGTTTTCGATCGGCCAAATCCTCACCTGAATTATTTCTCTCCTCTAGTTCTTCTTTCTCAGTTGAAAGTTAAATGAACGATAATATTGGTGAGGAGTGTTTTAACTTCTGATCTACTGAATATTCTTTTTTTTTCATGGCAGGGTGTGATGTGAAATACAACCACAACGATGCTGAGACATGAGCAAAACTCAGAAGCTTTGCTGAACTTTGAACCCGTGAATACCTTTTTCGTGGGCTCACTTGTTATCCACCAACTGAGGCCTTCGCTTTTCCTTCTCTCGGCCATGTTTTTACTCTATCAGAGGTATCTTGCTGATTTGAGCTTTCCAGATCAATCCTTTTGACGGGTGATTGATGATAGCACCGATTTAGTAAAAACATTGGCGAAAGGCAAAGGTAGGGTCTAGGTTGTTGTGGTCAGTAGCACGGGAGCCCTCGGTAAGGACAATCACTCACGGGTTCGAATCCCAACTGAGGTATGAATTATGTACACAATTGATCCATCACATTGACCGCAGCCCTTGCTTATTGGTTGAGACTAACGCAAAGTAAGGTACTAGCGCGGTGTTGGTGTGGTGTATAGCACGAAAACTTCAGGAAAATTTAAGGAAAAAAAATCAAAGACCAATCGACGTTCCGAGTTTTGCTCATATCTCAGCATCACTGTGGTTGTATTAGTGAACACTAAAAATGTAGCGCCATCAAACCAATTGAGCCGGGAAACAATGCCAGTGTAAATCATAAATACATTGATTATTTATGACAAGGTTAAACGAAAGTCAGCTTACGAACACTACAATGACATTATGACGCGAAGTGTAGTCAACTAAATTTTTGGTTACAAAGCGGTGCCACATTTTTCAGTTTTCTCACTCAGTAAAATACTAATGTGAACGGATTCTAAACGGATTCTTGGCGCGAAATTTGAAACCGCTAACAACAGGTTATTGGAATGATAAGAAAACTTTACAATTAATGAATGACTCCTTGCAAAATGTTCTGTGCTCCGCAACCAATGGAAACGTCCGTTTTCTCGCGAAAGATCGAGGATGATAGGTAAGCTGGGTAATGATTTCATTTCAAACGAAAACTCTTCTAACTATAAAGTCTTCATGGAAGGATTTGAAAAAAATGTTGAAAAGCCAGACTGCTAAAAAATGGGCAGAGGAGTTCTCAAATTAAAAAAGGATAGAGGCATACCTGTATAACACAACAAATTCGCACTTCAGTTTCGATTTGTTGGTTGTTCGCGGCGTTTGACATGATGTCCGAAATCATGAACGTCTGAAAAGACCGCCGTGGAATCGGCCACCCATCACGATCGACTGATTACATGTTTTGGATAAAGGATTAGCATTTAATTTCATGGGTGATCACAAAGGGACGACTTTCGTGCGATTAGCGGAAAAGGCGTGAGTGAATCGCTGGCAGACCAAAAGACAGAAACGACACGTAGATGACTTTGGGACACACCAGCTTCTGAATTTGCTTCGTGGTTTCCTTCTGAAGATCGGCCTTCTCGCGTCGAATATTCAAAAGTCGCTTAATATCAGCGGCACCCTTCTGAACGACACAAAAATCGAACACAATGACAAGCTCACAACGGACACTTTTAAGCAAGGATGGGTAGAGAAAAGGATGCGCGACCCTTAGACTTGGTTTTCCCACTCTATCATCGACCTCAGTGATTTAATATCTTTAATGCAAGAGTATCGAACAAGGATTGCAAGTTTCGGGAGGATAATGCAATGTATAGGGTGGTAGGACAACACTAGATAGTGTGATCTCCGTAGTGTACCTCTCTGTACGTGCTACGGTCATAAAGGACGTCCGCAGAACGCCACTCCTGTAGAGGTCGGTTAGGAGAAATGGCTATCCTCCCACAGATTCCGTTAATGTCCATCGCTCTACAGCCTTTACCGATAGTAGTCATTGGCCAGAAGTATTTTCTAACTAGCACTAGCACTAAGTAAAACCAACGACGAGCTTTGCTATCCGTTTAGCCAAGCAGAACATCGCGGTAGGAAACTAAGAATAGCGCTCAACTCCACTACAAGAACATTGCGCAAACTAAGTAATGAAGCACATTTAAACTTAGAATCTACATAAATCTACTAAACATGTCAAATATACATGCTATTCTACGGGTGGACTGGGGTTTTCGGAATTGAAGGTCACAGTATTCAACAATGTTTCTGCATTAAGTGATGGATACTTCAAAAACCATTATACAAATTGCAAGCGGTATAGAAATCTAGTGCTTCAACTCCTCCATTCCAGTACCATTAAATGCCTCTACAAACGACTAACAACAAGGAAAAGTGTAAATCAGAATTACAAACCCTTTTCATCACCTTCACCATGTGCGAAGTCATCGCCTGATATTGGTGATAGTTAATCACTTCGACGATGAATGGACCATAACTTGCCTTGCCCTTATTGTGAATAAATGTGGGATAGTGCTGAAAAAGGAAGTCAGTTCGCAAATTGGCAGAAAGCGAATAGGGAAATCGGCAAAACTGGATCCAACGCAAACTTCTTCAAACATTATTTTCGACAAAACACTTGTGACTGAAGTACGTGTTTACAGTTTTCACAGAAAGAGGTTCATGTAAAATGTTTTGCCAGAAGCCAAACAATGAACAAGCACCGGGCTCTATGAGTTTATTGGAAATCTGATTACCCTAGGATTTCCCTGGTTACTGAGATTGACGACAGTGTGACAAGAATGGTCATAGATTAGAGTCCAAAATGAGTCGATCGTACTGTGTTTCGGCCATTCGGTTACTATGAACTCTGCTTTTCTTGTAAATCCGTCCACCTATGAAAAACCTTGTGAAACTTTAATAATGTTCTTAATAAAAAGTCAATAAGGACTGAACGAGGATCAGCTTACTAGTAACAAATAATAGTAATATAATTTAAAATCCACCTCAACTGCGTTTATATAGGTGTAATCCTTGCTTTCACCATGTAATGTTTGGAGATATGGACGGGCATGATCAGCTGGAATGGTTCATCAGTAACAAATCCAAAGACCAACATTCAATTCGCAGTACTGCTTAGAGGATTCGGTCAACACTTTATACTTCTCCTATGACCTTTTCTTGATGTTCGTCCACATGGTAGACGCTTTAAGAAACTACTTACTCTTCACGGCATGCAGTGGGCATGTTAATATGTGACCATAGTTAGTGAATCAGTCGTTTTATAACCCCAAAACAAAATTCAAAGCTCTAATCCTCAAATTTATTTTCCCCATTTTTTACACTTATGGATGCACGGTCTATAACGGCACCCTTCTCTGTGCTCTCCATTTCTTCAGTGAGTGAAGATACATAATATAAACACGGATAATTAAACGTTTATTCACCTATTTAGGTTTGTAAATGAGGCATTTTTCGGTCCTCTAAGGTTTTTGGGTCATTAGAATTGACCTAGAGCCCTTCAACAGTGCTAGGGACAATTTTTTTTTTGACTAACATGCTATGAGCGTGACTTTAATTTCATAAACTTCATATTTACTTTGAATTGGTGTTGCGAGTAATGCAGTGCTAGTGACCTTTTTCGATTAGTGCGATGATCATTTTGACCCAGCCCAGGGCGAATAAGCCTTTCCTCACCACTTGATTTCTCTGGCGCCGGAAAATTGGTGCCAGATTTGTCAGGGATGTTGCCTGGGATTTGCATGACCTAAGAAATCCCTAACACGGACGTGGCAAGTTCCAGGACCGATAAACTAGCCCACCATTAAATGGCATTCAAGATCGAAAACCCATGAGCGTCAGCCGGACGGAGAAGCAAAGCCAAATAAATTCGTGAAACAAGCATGCGAGGAAATAAATCGAATGAAAGAAGTGCTGGGATCTGCACATCATGTGATTTCAGGATATATAGAATTAAAAAGAGGTAAAAATATGCTTTTTTGTCCTACACGGTCTTTAGTGCAGTACTTTGTTAAACTTGAATAGGAAACATTATATTCAGACACAAGGTGCTCTGCCAATTTTTGAATTTAGTTATCAACAAAGGTTTTGCAAGAGATTGCCTACGTCGTAGTTGAACGAATGAAACTTTCAATTGCACAATCAAGCAAGCTCTACTACGCTGCGTTACCCAAAAAAAGTTCGTCGACTGCGAGCAATAAAGCATCCTATTAAAACTACTGGTACTTGCACGATCCATATCAATTCCAAATTGATGCCTTAACTTTCCAATGAGGTAGTAAAAGTGTTCCCCGAGTAAGACTTCATAGTAATGTGGCCAGTCAAGGCTATGTAGAAGGCTAGGACTACTCCTTTTTACTTAAATTTCAAATGAATTTTAATTTTACTCTAATTTTTTTATCATTGAGTTTTTAACTGCCGAAGAAAGTAAAGAGAGGCATTGGAAAAAAAACCCAGTCGTTATTGAAAAGGAACTCAATAAATAGAAAAGTCATCCAATTCTCACGAATAGCATAGCAGACAACAAAAAGTAAGATAAAAACGACAGAAAGAACATGATGATGAAATGTTGAAAACGTACGCGGTACTACCATGACATCCCTATTTTTTCCTCGGTTCTCCAACCGATGACCTCCGGCACAATCACCGATGCGAAGCGGTTGTGTGAGATGCAGCAACAACTAAAAAGGGGACGGAATATTAGCAACCATGGTGAGTGCATTTTTGGTTTCAAATATGGATTAGTATAAAATGTCATTTGAATTTGGCAGCGTATATCACAATGGTTAGAAATGCCGTGCTACATTAATGTGGTTGTCAGTTCAATTTCGCCTATGGGATCACGAAGCCTACCATCTCTCTGGGGTTGGAAAGAAGGTACCAGACTTGTCTGAGACATTAGCAGCACTGACACAAAATATTGGCGTACTACCGCAAGTGACTGCATTGGCCAGACATGCCTTCGGCCTCCTCTATGATTCTTGATGGATTTGAATGCATGACGATTCACTAAGCGAGTGATAACTGCTGAACGGATCTTGCAAATTTTTCAAATTGTATTTGGTCCCTACAATTGTACTATAAGATGTAGAAAAGAACTACTAGTAATAATAGCTTTGTCTTATGCATGTCAGATAAAGCGCATATTTGAACGGATTTCAATATGTGTGGTAATTTTCCTAACAAAGTTTATGCTTGATTTGTTATCCACATTTTTAACTATAAAAGCTAAAATCTCTCGGCGTTGATTCTGAGGGTTGCGCCATACATTTGAGTTCATTAAGCATCGTTTGGAGCTGATTGAATGCATATCTGGCCTTTCTGCAATGACTCGCAGTGGCCTACCGATGTATCAAGCCAGTGCTGCTATACTCCCAGATAAGCCTGGTACCAATTTCCCGAACCCGGTGGGATGGAAGGCTTGTTGCGCCATTGGCGCGAAGGTCGATCCCATGTGTGTGTGGAAGGCGCTTCCGACCATTGCGTCACACGCGTCCACTTTACTAACTATGATAACATAAAATGGTATGTGTGTCTGCTAATAATATTTTACCGAATACCTCTAAAATCTCTTTTACGCATCTTTTGGTGAGTCGTGATGACTTAGCATTCAACTCTGACCTTACTTACAATACTATACTTGGGCATTTGGATACTTGGATGCCAGTGCTGCTATACTCCCAGATAAGCCTGGTACCAATTTCCCGAACCCGGTGGGATGGAAGGCTTGTTGCGCCATTGGCGCGAAGGTCGATCCCATGTGTGTGTGGAAGGCGCTTCCGACCATTGCGTCACACGCGTCCACTTTACTAACTATGATAACATAAAATGGTATGTGTGTCTGCTAATAATATTTTACCGAATACCTCTAAAATCTCTTTTACGCATCTTTTGGTGAGTCGTGATGAGTTAGCATTCAACTCTGACCTTACAATACTATACTTGGGCATTTGGATACTTGGATAGTCCGTCTTAACGAGTTGTGCGGGCACCAGCATATTTGCCATTCGTTTCTTTCCCTCACAATCGTCATCCATGGTGGTGCTTTTACTCGAGCATGATGACCTGTACGAGTCTCATACCGTGTCTATGAAATAACTGCTGCTGTGGGTACAACTGATTAACTTTGTTTACGAACACGTCCGCCCAACGTGTAGGTAGCCGTCTTAGGGGACCTTCGCATTCTTGTGAAGTCACTCTACAGTTCTTTTTGTCTATCTGTAGTCTTTTCTTCTCATTATGTAACCGGTCCATTTATGTTTCGCTATCGATATATATTCTCCTGGATCTCAAAGGTCAGAGCTTCGCATTACGGCTAGATATTGAGAGTTCCGGTTATATTTCAGAAAACATTGCCCAAGTGTTCTGTGATTAGCGCGGAGTATCCTGACGCAATTGAAATAACAGCTCACATCTGTTCAGCGTAACAGAGCTCTGGGAGAACCGCCGAATCGTAGAGTTGAGAGGCGAATTTTCGGGTCTTTCAATTGGTCGGTGGCTTCTTTGAGAGGCCCCAATGCGGCCCAAGCTGCTCTCTTTTTTCTACCTAGCTACTCCTTCATGCCGTTTTCTATGTTCATTTATTGGTATATGTACGAAGTGGTCACTGCAATTCCTTGATGACCCTGGACACTGTTTAGATGTGATCAATACACTTGACACATGGCACTTGAATGGCCCGTCCTCAGTGGTTGTGCGTGTCGCAGCATAGTCTCCATTTCTCAGATATCTGCTGGTTAATCCATTATGCTTCCCTGGAGTCCCGAAGTCAGCCTGGGCAAAGTCTGCCCCAGGTCTTCAACACCACAGGCAGTCACAGCCTTTGTGGATAAGAGGGAGATTTGCCTCCACGCGACCATTTTGATGCCAGGATGGTGGGGCATCCTAGTATTTGCATTGATTTACTCTTAGTTAGGTTTCCTAATGGAAACGCTGGACTCCTTCTCAGCTTGAGGGACCCTGCCGCCGGTAGAACGAATCCCCGCTGTACATCGCAGTCGACATCCAGGAACACCTCCCAGCCACGATGAAGCGGCAAACTATTGGGAGGTGGTCAATACAGCAAAACCATTTTCGAAATCCTGCTTGTTCGACTGGTTCCGGCTCATATCCTTGATATGAGCGAGAGAATAATCTTCATCAAGTGCTTGAAGAGTGCACTTAAAACGCATATCAGAGTTACGATGTTCCCTTCTGTGTTCTCTCTTGTTTGATGACCGTGCGCGACATCGTCCACTAGTTGGGGATTTTCTTCCTTTTGAATATAGGCTGTCATATAATTTTTCCAAAGCACGTATAAATTGTGACTTCCAGTCCTGAGGAAATCTGCGGTTATAACACTGGGTCCTGCAGCTGTGCCTCTTTTCATGTTTTCTATCGCAACTCGAACCTACGACGGAAGAATTCCAGGTGGTTTTTCTCCAGCGGGGATATTACGGTCCGGGATGGGGATTGTGGAATGGAAAAGTTTGGTGTAGAACGTTGTTGTTATTAATTCCATATCATGGTGGGAAGTTTTGACGAATCAATCTTCGTTCATCAGGGCTGACAGTGAAACATTATAATCACGCGAGTCCCGACGACATTTTTTCGGACTGCTTCTTTTCTCTGCTGCTTCCAGTAGTTTTTTTTTCTTGTACTGATGTAGATCTTCTCAAAAAGCTCTTCTGGAGCTGGGATTTATTATTAGGCATGTTAAACGTGCTGAAGTAGGATCAAGCTTCAGTTTCCTTCTCTTTTCGAGTAAGTCCTTAGTAGTAATGAGGTGTTATCCAATCTCTTGCTTGAGAAACTGAGGTTCTTTCTACAACGATGCTGAGATATTTGCAAAACTCCGGACCGCAGGTATGTATGGTGGGAAACGAACGTGCTATTATCCTTTCCGGTGAGTAACGCCTTCACCACCACACCATGAGGGTCCTTCGTTTCGCCTGTCTCTTAGCTAGTTCTATCGATCTTTGCCATCAGCAATCACTCGTCAGCGGGATTGACCTGGGGAGCGCAAATCGCCAATGAACCCAGTTAAGCTGAGGCTTTTTTAGTTATAATCACAATCTTAACCGTTTAACTATTTAGTCGGAAAAAATGAAGGGTTTCGTCGGGAACATAAGAAGTTCCAGACTGCAGAAAATCTTGGCACCAACCTTATTCTCATGGCTGTCCTGGGATTCCATCAGTTCCCGATTCTTCTTTGCCTTATACATACTGCTTCGATCTTTCAGCTGATGCATTTGGATTGGTTGGATGTTGCACATTACCGCCTAAATTAAATAACAATAAAGTGCAAGAAGATCCTATTGATCGATAACGGAACCTGCTGAGGATCTCCTTTGTCCTGTAGGTTATTTATGTTTTTTAATAATCAAATATGGCAAAAATATATCGCAACGACTATCCTTTAAAAAGAATGCCATTTGAGGAGATGAATAGGATACGCTTGAGTTCCAGGTATCAGTTATGTAGTAGTTAACGGTGACAGTAGAACGGCCTGAGCAATCGTATAAATGACCAGGCTTATGGAACACACCGACAGCTATATCAACAAAATCGATTAATTAAACGAGCATTCTGATCAATTTAGCTCATTCTTTGGGCCTTTTGAGGAGTAAGGGGTAGATAGCACGTTGGTTGTGATGTCCGTCATCACTGCATGGTGCTAATTCGATTCTGCTCCGGGCCAACCTAGCCACTCATGCCGCCGAGGTCGGGAAATTGGTACCGGACTTGCCTGGGAAAAAAACATTCTGTGCAATCCATTTGGGAAACGTCCACCCCGGCTATCTCAAGGCTCCAGGGGGAATTGCTCGATCAGCATTCCACGACATTCAAGATGAAATGAGAATGATGAAATGTTGGAAGATCGTCGTGGACAGCAGATGCGAGAAACGAACTGAATGTGAGAAGTGCTGGGATCCACACAGTAGACGTGAAGAGGGGTCACATAAATAAGTGAAATTTTTTAAATAAATAAAAAATAGAGGAGTAAATGATTGGAAAAGCGGAATGGACGGGTTACGGAAGAAATTACTGAAGAGGGAACTACGAAGGAATGTGTAGAAATGGATGCACAAAGATTTGACCTTATGACATAGTACCGAAGTAAAGCAATGAGATCGAAAAGGTGAAAAGGAATAAGAATTTCCCAATTCTATGGGGTTCCATGAAATATTGTGTACCAGCGCTATTCATTAGCGATCACGTAAAATAGAGTTATTCAAGAATAAAAAAAAATCAAAAAAAGTAAGATGACTTTGAAAGTCTTCAAACAAGAACAGAAGCACATCGTCTATTTAATTTCTCGGCCTCATTCTCCTAAATATCAGGCAGTACTGGAACTCACCTCAGCCAGAACTTCGTAGATGAACTGATACTGATCGACGGAATCAATGAGATGCGGTCGCGAATTGACGAGGGTCTTAGCGTACTCGTAGACGTCGAGCTGACCAGTCTTCTTCATCAACTCCAAATTAGCGTCCACAGCCAGAAACGCTCCACTTCGACCAGCTCCGTTGCTTGAAATAGTGAATGAATCAAAAATGATATTAAAAGATAAACTTTTCTTTATCCTGGTTCCCACACCAGTCTTCTGCGATAGTCTGGAAAAACCGAGTTTTCTGTGAAAGTTACAACGGTATAGTGGAGCTTGCTGATCACAAGCGATAAGCATGAGTGGGAGGTGTTATGTGGCTGGCGCAGTGGTAGTGATTCTGTTCATTATGAACATTGTGCTGTCTCGACCCCACACTGGAATCGCCGAGCCTCATATCGCTCCAGGATCGGGAAAGTGGTACCGGACTTGCTTAGGTCCAACTCAGTCTTTCGAATGTGCGAAGAAATGCTCCAGCACAGCTATCCTAGGACGAATAGGCTGGACCAGTATTCGCCGAGATTCATAAAGAAGACAATCCTCAAGCAACAGCCGAAACCAAACTTGAAAAATTCAAAGCCCTTAGTGGATGATAGGTGTCAAGAATCGAATGGAATGCAAGATGTGCTGGGATTCGCGCAGTAGATGTGGTCAAGTAATATTGAAAGAAAAACGAGAGGTAGGTTATGAAAATTGTTTCTAATCAAACTCGGTTACAAAGTTGTACTTTAGCAACCGTATTAAATAAAAATGTAACTGATTTTTAAAGAGTTCTCTGTCTGATCACAACAAGCTCATACTTTCCCTATTTATCAGGTGTCATTGAAATTTTTCTCCACTATTGTGAGAGGAAATTCGTAGGGACAAAAATGGTACGAAATATGCTGATAGAAAAGATAGCATTAGATTTAGAAGGCTGCCTTGAGTTGAATTGTTTCCTTATCGAAGCAAATTTGCTATGAACACTTCTGCGTGCAATTTTCCGGTTCTTTACGACCTCGCGTTTCTTCTCAACTGGCAACACCTCTGAAAAAGACCTGTCGAAACTTTTTCGCCTTCAGAACAAAACAGAAAACGGAGCAACGCTCAGACAATAACCAGAAAACCCGATGCTGAGATAATCGCTAGACTTGAACCCCGGGCCAGATCGAACGAACCACGATTTCCCTTTCCGGGGACTAGCGTGTTACACACTGCGCCACAGAGGCTCAGAAAACAGCTGATGATTTGACTTTATGGTTCTTTACCTAAATGAATGAAATTCACGCTCATGTTGTTCTTATGATGGTAGAAAATTCCTTTGGCTTTATAGCTTCAATGGTGTTTTAAACGAGAAATGTTTAAAGATATTAGAAATTTAGCAAAAAAAAACAGATGGATTAAGTCCTATTTCGATCTGCTAACAATTATTCCAAAGCCATACAGGTTCAGAGTCCCCTCACTAGCTAATGTCGACTCTTTTGGTACTAACATCTTCGATACCGTAGAGCCCGTCGAAAAAGAGATCTTTCAAGGAAATTTTTAAAGGCGCTTCTCTCTTGTATCTTCTCTCGACTGTCGGCAAATTGGTAGCAACTTTCTCTAGATGGATAAAAAACGCTGACTTCATAAAACTGGTTCGAGGAAAACCATTGTATAGGACACATATGTATTCATTCACTTTTACGATGTTTAATGAAGTGAATTTATAGTGATTCCAAAACAATTTGTCTACAATGAACGGGTTCTCATTCAGCAATTTCTCACTTTTTCGGTTAGGATCAGAACACTCAATTTTCTCAACATGGTTGATGTCGGCAAGCGAGGTTCTAGCCGAATATGGTGGCGGATTTTCTCAAGAATCTATCGGCCGGTTGGTTTTCTTATGAACAGAGGAAAACTGCTGATATTCTAGATATGGGGCCCGACCACTACAGTAATAAAATCTAGAACACCAATTGAACTTTGGAAACAACGGTTCCGGTCACATGATACTACATTCCGCCTATGATTTCTATCCGACCGGTCGAGAACCCCATACTTCCAACAGTAAGTTGCAATGCACCTCCAACTAGTTCGTCACTACTCTGCTGCTTATTTCACGTTGTTGTTCTCACAAACCAAGCAATCCATTAAGACCATAACGTGCTATGATTTTCATAGTAGATTTGTTGGCTGACAGATTAACTTAAACACTCATAATAATAGTTATGAATTGATTTTTCAATTCTTGTTTATAGACGTCGGAATTTCAGCATTCACAGTTTACTTCTTGTCCCTGTAAAATCAGTTGTTAAAGGTGAATTATCAAAAAAAAATTTATGCAGTCAATAAGGATATTGGCAAATGATTCAGGAAGAGAGATGGGTCAACTCAAGTTTCTGCAAAGAATATACCTTAATGGTATACTCTAATTCCAAGTATTACCCCATATCATGACAATGGCTGGGAGAGTCCTCCTACTTGGACCAGTATTTAGCATGGCGACGGCAATCGAATGTATGAAGGAACCTTTGAATAAAGAGAAAATGAGAGCATGTAGGACTATTTGGACCAAAAGATGTCTCTACTTTCATCTCATAAACCTTGAGCAATTGTCTTCAACACTGGAATCACTTCTATGAAATTGTAATAATAAATGTGACGCGAATATAAATTGCAAAGTGCAGGGAGTCAGGAACAGAGTGATAGTCGATGATGGAACGCCGTGTTTAGAATTTTCGGATACGTGAACAACTCTTCAGACACTCTACTTACTCTCGTCATTTTCTCCCTCAGCAATCGCGAGGTTGTTAAACAGCATACGTTTACTTCCATATAATAACACACATACGACACCACCGTGGCTGACATCTTGGCAGCATCGTCTTCTTCAGAGCCGTTTTTTACGTGCCTAATAGAAAATCGATCCTGAGAACTCTACTTACTACTTACCGTTTTCATGCAAGGCAGAGGCAGTGTCCATACTTCTATCGAAAAAATTAAACAGCAGAACGGCAGAAGGACAACGCGACATTCAGCATCCCCTTATGCATGCTGCGGAAAGAACTCGAAGTCAAATCAACCAATACACGCACTTTTCTCTTTCTTTCGATATTTTTTACCTGTTGGCTCGCTTTCAAGCAATTCAATGCAGCAATAAAAAAGTCGAGCTTGCTTGTAACAGCATAAATAACCGCTGAGCCATCAACAAGCAATGATGCGGCTCGAACATGCAGCATATGAAAAAAGCAAGCTTACTGACGGTATGAAGTAATGTAACTAACTGACAGTTCCATTGCAGCAGCGTTGGATGCTCATACAAAATGTGTAGCTCATTTAGACCACTTCTTAGATATTTTATTTTTGAGCTCGAAAACCCGTCAGGCAGCACTCATCGAAATCATTGGATTCTTAAACAAGTAGAGGAATTCGTTCAATAGATACCAACTTAGACAATTCTCTCAAACTGATATCTACATTTCTGTCTCTATATTCTAGCAAATAAAACTTTGCATGTCCCCTTTCAGACTCTCAGGTTCATAAGAAAATTTGTTGTTGTGAAGTAAATCTCTTAACCACCTTGGGTCAGTTCGAAAAGGAAAATTTCTAGGAATACTGCTACGTATCTCTGCTTTACCTCCAGTTATCTCCTGGGCACCAATGTTGTCAGCAATTTAGAAACCGCTCTCATGAAAGCACTCCATGTGATGTTATATATTAGCCGGAGTTTTCCATGTTTCACACATCAAAAAGAGAACTCATATTATTGGAGGAAAATAGTACTATTACCAACATCGGCAATCCCACTTATTTAACCTCGACTTTTTTTTATGCTGTCTGTAGGATAAAAATTTTTCGTCTGCAAGAGTTCCTAGTCGATTCCAGTGCAAATTTTAATGTTGTGGGCGGATTTGTAGTCGAAGATCAAGCATCAAGAGCTATAGAAAATAGGTAATTGCGATGTTGGCGACCTTGCGAAGTTTTGCCTCAATAACGAGTCGAGGTCATCCACTTCTCAATTCTTTGCCGCTTTTCAACTATTTGAAGGAACTAATCACCTTTAAAGCGAGTTCAAATTCCATTAATCTCATTAAAGTTATAAACGGAGTAGAGAAGTGTCTTAGTTTATTCCTTTTGAACAACATTATTTATTTCTTTATTTAGTCTGTTCGAAGTATCCGTCTTTGCATTTCTCATCGTTTTCATTGACTCTTATAATTCACTAGCAATGGAATGCTGTTTATAATATTTGTATATTCGTTGCTTCGTGGTATACGGTGGCGGTATTGCAGGAATATGCGAACCAGCATAATCTTCTTATTCATTCTAAGCAATTTCTCAGTGAGGATTGATGGAATGCATTCAAAAAGTAGGTCCAATAACTATAGTTCCAATGTCTTAACTTTTATTTGCTGTTTATTCTTTTTCTTATGACAGGTACGACACGAAATGCAACTACAAGGTTGCTGAAACATGAGCGAAACTCGGAACTTCAGTTAGGCTTCGGATTTGTGATTACCCTTTCCGAGAGCTCATGTACCATTCGCCGGGCCATCCGTGACCTTTGGTTAATAGCTGAAAAAAAAATAAGGCAAGGGTATCGAGTAGAGTGGTGGATACCATGAAACCTCTGAAAAGAGTGGTCGCAGGCTCGAACCCCAAATGAGCTTCCGAGTTTTGCTCATATCTCAGTTTCGTTATAACCGTTACATTTTACTAAACCTATTTTCACTCAACCTAAGCGTTAATAATCAGTGTGCATCCTTCGACTGTACAGTTTATACGAGGATGGTATAAATTTTTTGTCCAACTAATCACTCGAATTGTGGTGGCTTTGGAGAAGACGAATACGTCGACACACTAGTCAAATAAGAAACTTGCGCCAATCTCGTGTAAGATGAACACCGTAGAAATGTATAACCCTCACATTTTCATATTTTGAGACCATGAACGAATTTCAGAGCGGCACACGCAAAAACGAAAAGCGCCTTCGGCTTTCCAATTGGCGCGTATCCAACGGGATTACGAAGTAGATTACGACGCCGGCGAATCCGGAACGAGCAAGAAAAAAAGTAGTGGCGGTTGGCTTTTAACATTGTAAAGCTATAACGGCAGTATATCGTGTCGTACAACATCGCTCATTAAAAACAGACACCTCTTAGCATGCAATTAAGTATATTACGGCTCCCACCTCGTGTGTCTTAAAAATCGGCAACGACAGAAACTTTTCTCTACATTTTTCAAATTTCATTCTACATGATCCCTCTTTCACATCTACTGTGCGGATCCCAGCATGTCTTGAACGCCACTCGTTTCCTCTGAACCATTAACCACGAAGCCCCTGCGCCTTTAACCGGTGGGTTCTCTCGCTTTTTGAGGATTTTTCCTTCATTACGAATGAAATAGACGACCTCCAGAAACAGCCAAGTTGACACGCTAATGCGAAATCTTCCGAAATCCATCTTCCGTCTTATAAAATAAAAGAGGATGGATATGCTGTTCCACCGGTTCTCCCTTCCGAAATCCGACATGCCATCTCGTCGGTGAAAAATCGAAAAGCACCAGGTCCGGACAGGATAAGATCAGAACATCTGAAGAACCTTCCGCCAGTCCTCGTAAGCACACTGGTTAGGCTTTTCACACGTTACCTGTCTGAATGCAAGGTCCCTACTCAGTGGAAGACCAGCATTGCTTCACTGTTCAAAAAAGATGAGCTCGATGATATCGGCAACTACCGCCCAACCTGTTCGCTGTTTGTAGTCTACAAACTAATCACTCAACTCATCTTAAACAGGATTAATAGAACATTAGACAAAAGACAGCCATGTGGGCAAGCAGGATTTCTTGAGTCCTGAGATAGCTAGGTTAGAGAGACTCTAATTCGATTGGAAGGAGTAAGTTTCTTCTAGAGGGGTATGGTGGCAATTTACCTTCTCCGACGGGATGACGGGCTTAGTGATCCCGCGATGGAGTCCAGTCAGTATAGTGCTCATCAACATCCACTACCACTGCGCTACCCACTCTTCCCTTCACATAGTACGTGATAGTAATGAACACCAGCCTTGGTCCCACTACTATTGATTATCGTTTTATCGAACCAGCTACCACAATTTCAAACAATTTCGACGAGAAAAAAAATTCCCCCTCCTTGTTTCTAAAGGCGTTTCGGTGTTAAAGGAGTGAATCAAAACATCCCAAACCGGATATCCATGATAATTTACCTCCGCCTCTTAGGATTAAACGGAAGCAGTTGCAGTATTTTCGCAACATGTCAATGTTGACATGATCCTTTACGCTTTCGGTCTTTCAGTGGATAAAGTGATAAATAAGTGTCAGAACTGTTATCAGAAGTTTCCATAGCTTAGCAACTCAGCATGATCCCAGCTGAACAAATATCAACAGAAAAGATTCTGTCTATTTTGCTGTACAAAACTATAGAGAAATTTGAAGAGATAGTGCAATATTTACAGAAGAATAATTGCATGGAATTCACGAAACTGCCGCTGTGCTCTGCTTTCTGCAGCAACAAAATAAAAATTTCTGAACCATTTCGGTTATGGAGCACTCGAATAAATGATATCGTTTTCATAACTCTATAAATACAAATAGGACGCGTGTGGTGCAATGGTTGGAGGCGCCACTGCGACACACACGTGAAATCGATCCCCATGCCCATGGCCCACTTAGCCTTCTATCCCTCCGGAGTCGGTACAATGGTACCTGACTTGTCTGCGAGTATAGCAGCACTGGCTCGATACATCGCTAGGCCACCGAGAGTTATTGTAAAGGTCAGATATGCATTCAATCACCTTCAACGATACTTAATGAAGTCGAATGCATGGCACATTCCTCAGCGACTGATCAACGCCGAGAGCTTTACCCTTTATCCTTTATCAGTACAAACAAATGGAGGATGGCACAGTGTGTGCCATCACAGGAATGGTGCTATTTGGATTCCGCTCCCGGCCAGCCAAGCGCTTCATCCCTCCGGGTCAGGAAATTGATACAGGACTTGTCTGGGAAAAAAATCACTCCCTGCATTTCAACTGGGAACGCTCCAGCATGGCTATCTCAGGACTCCAGGGAGAATTTCTCGACCAGCATTATATGAAATTCCAGAATTCAAAATGAAATGAAAATGCTGAAGCAGCAACGGAAGCCACACGTAAAAATTCGGAGATGTTCGTGGAAAATGGATGCGAGGAAAAGAACCGAATGTTAGCAGTGCTGCGATCCGCATAGTAGACGTGAAGACTAGTCATATAAAATAAAAATATAAAGTAAATAAAATGAGTGCCAATCAGTAAAAGGGAAAAATGGAGAGAAACAAGCTAAAAGTCGAAATTAACAGCGATCGAGTGCAGATGGGTCTTATCCGAAAGTGCACGGAATAAGTTTTGATAGACTAACAATGGCTTGCCTACGAAATTTTTGAAACAAACAACAAATATTTCGAGAACGAGAAAGCCCTCAGCGATTACGAAAAGCAAAGGATATTTTCTGGTAAATAATTTCAATACTTTCTCCGAAAAAAACTTAAAAAAAAGATACCATGTGCGCAAAATATCTCAGCAACTTTCCTTTCCCATGTTAGTTAAAAAACCAATAAGCATTAAAGGAGGCCGTACGGATCCTCTTTCTAGAATAACCCAGCAGTTTAATAAGTGGAGGTTTCTGGAATGATGAAGTTTTTCTAAATAATCGATTTTTATATTGAATTATGAGTTTGATGAAATTGAATGATGAGAATCGCTAACACGGCATTGTAATTTTGAGTGCATAAATAGTTATTCTGTAGAGATCTGAGATCTTTCAGAGAATAACTGGCTTGGACAGGATGAGGTAATGCGTGATATAAAGTGCTTGAACCGATGCAATTATCGTCTGGATATGGGGATGGACATGGTGAACGTGGGTTAGCGGCTTTTCGACTAAAAAATCCGCGCTTTTTCTCATTTTTAACACTCTTGCGACGAGTGCCACTATGGGCTCTGTAACGGTTTGGGAGAACTGATCAACAAGAGAGCTGTAGATCTCGTTTTCCGTCTGGTGGTTTATTTCAACACAAAGCACTATTTTTTTAATACTTTATAGTCGAAAGCAGATGTTGTATTGGGTATCCTTGGATACTTCGATGATCAGACTTCAATATTTGTGCGGACCCCGGCATAATCTCCATTTTTCGAAGTTTTGCTGGTTCGGCCACTCTGGTTTCCTGGAGTGCCGAAATCAGTCAGGCCTAATTCTGCCCCAGGTCCTCACCACCTCTGACAATCGCCGTACTTGTGGATTAGAGAGAGATTTGCTATCACATACGACTAGTTTGACACCAGAACGGCGTTGGATTCCAGTATTGGTTTACTCTTTACTGGGCTTCCTAATGGAAAAACCAGACTCCTTCTCATCTTGGGCGAGACTGCCAGAGGATGAATTCCCCAGATGAAAATTGCAGCTTGACACCGAGGAACACCTCCAAGCCACGATGAAGCGGTAAACCGTTAAGAGGTGTATCGGGTATTGGTCGGGAAAAGCTCTATTCTTTCTTTCCCTCTTTTGAACGAGTTAGCTAGTCAGAAATGTAGGTGCTTGTCGACTACGATTTCAATTCTAATTGCTGTAGTGAATAACAATTATCATATAGAGTGTGCGATTACAAAACGTGCTGAAAGAGAAACCCATAAGGTGGAAAACACTTCCAAATGCTGAAAGTAACATGCTTGCACGATGGGCCATAGTAACCTATGTTAAATAGCATCAAATAACACTTATACCCACAGCACGATAGCATAGCGCGATAGCATTTTCTACAATTTGTTCATGTTCACAACCAACTAAGCGCTCTAATTATAGAAAACGTGTTGTTTATTGTCAGAAAACCAGTAAATCCACAAATGCTGAAAATCAGGCTCCGCCCAGTCCGCAATAAACCGAGGATTAAGTATCGCCGTGAAATGGTTGAAATCGAACAGAAAACCTTGATACATAACATAAGGCGAGTTGGTTTCCACTGATACTTGGGCAGGGAATAGAGTGGATGAGGCTAATTGATTTGCATTCATTAATTGCCGAAAATAACCGTCGCCTCCCCCAAGCATTAAATAAAAATCTTCCGATTTCAGTGAAATTTGTTATAGAAATCGCTGGATTCTACGAAGACACGACGAGAATTCTGGCCCCTTAATTTTTAAATCCTGGTATTCTGGAGCCTATAAACCTTCTTCTCCTCTTTTCTTGGTTCATGTTTCAACGAAATAATGACGAAGGCAGAGTTTCATTCAATAGGATATGAAGGTCTCCTTCAACATACAGTTAATGTTGCGGCCACCACGCTTCCGCAAGAAAAGTTAAAAAATTTTACTTTCGTTTGCAATTCTTTTAGGAAATGCAATTTAAAAGAGTTCAAATAACATTTCTAAAGAAGTACTACCCCCAACCTCATAGAGCGACAAAGCAATGTTTTTCCATGACTCCGTCAAATTTATTCTTCTACTCTTCAAGTACTTTAGTTGTAGAAAAACTCTTGAGGTTTTACCAAAATTAGGTTTCAGCGCCTAGGGCCTAGGGGTCGCTTGAAATATGAAGTTCATAGCAATGATTACTCCATTGAAACTAACTACAACAGTGATATTTAACTCATAATTTCGACCAAGCAGTGTGGATTTCGCTTCAAGTGATTGTTCTGCCATTTGACCATTCGCAGACGACTCTCATATGAATTCTGTTACCAGTGCTTGGCGCACATAACCGCTGCCGATCAGATTAACAACAATTACTTGGTGCTTTTTATATTCTGTTCGCCCTATGAACTAAATTTCAAGAAACGCTGTTTGAGGAACTCACAGAAAGCGATGAGTGTGCAAAGACCCTGTGTTCAATGTGATTGAAATTTTGGTTTAGCATTTTCTCTGTTTGGTTATGGAGGTGTTTGGCTATGTAGATTGCAGTCAACGTGACCTTTCCAGGCTCTGAGGAAGGCGAAATCCGCCGAAAAGTTAACTTGTACGTAAATAAAGAAATAAAATAACACCTCGTGTTTGCTAAACAGAAGTAAAAAGTTGTTTGAGGAGTTCATAGATGGAACAATGGATAGTGAAAAGGCAGCATGACATCGAAGCTGCTGCTAAAATTTGCTGTTTCCTAATGTTTTACCACTTAAATAGTAAGCTCTACACATGAAGGTCTCTACAGGAAAAGTTAAGGGTAAAATACTGCTTTAGATGCACAAATCATTTGGGAGTATCGGCGTGCCGTCAGTCATGGAACGGAATGACTTAAAGCGATTCTGCCTCCTCGACCGTGAGCACACTCAGTGCGTCGAGGAGTGCGGTTACAATGTGCAGTTCAACCTCAGGGAGTATGTTTGCAAAAGACGATTCGAAGAGGTCAGTAAAGGCTGCGATTAAGGCTAAGTTTTAAGGAACATGTTCTCAACGTAGGTGCACAGAAAGGAGGCCATTCAGCAAACGATCTCCACTCGTATGATAGAGAAAAGTTCCCATCCTTAATTTTTTCGGAACTTCATTATTTATTGCGCCATACTAAACCCTCCAAATACAAAACTAGTACTCTAATCGCTTTGCATGGTTTTGATTACCAAGTGGCCAATTTTCTCGTTATGTACATTCCACATGGCTCAAAAAAAACAACATCTGTCATCAAAGCACAAAATAATACTAGATTTAAACAATGGAACATTAGAAAACCCATATTAGTTGTAACCCCCTTGCGAATTTTTATGTGGGGAAATCGTTAATGAAGTAATAATGGGCAGAAAAGAAGAAGTTCTTGGCGCCACATCGAGTGAGAAAAAGATAACAGGTAAAGAAAATAGGCCAAGGTGGAGTTAAGATATGTGCTTTCAAGAATTGTCTGTGTTTTTCACATTTCCTAGAACGAGATGATGAAACGCTTCTGGAAAAACCATCCCTAACTGTATGCTACTCATTTATTTTGCAGGCAAGAGCATGTTTCAGATGTCGAACCACTTGGCTTGTTATGCACGAGCTGCCCCCGTTCTCTCCAGGCATTGTCGTGCCAGATGTGGAGATTACAGTCCTTTACTGTACAACTTTCTAGGATACGCACAAAGGTTGTGAGTCTAATCCGCTGTTCTCTTGATGAGCACGCATGAGACTGTTATTACACTATTTATTAACAGTAGGCAAAGTTTCGGAACATTTCTCCTTCTTCAGACACTGGAAAGGCCAAGTTGACTGCAATTTAGTCAGCTAGACACTTCGATAACTTCAGCAGAAAAACAATGAAACCTACACTTCAATCGCACTGGACACAAAGCGAGTGTTGCTTCCTACTTTTCCAGCCAGAAAATTGAAAAAAAAAATGAAAAGATAACGTAAATAGACGAAGGAGTCGAAGCGTTAGCCGAACAAAGTCTTTTAATAACTTCATGTGAGCTTAATCACCTCAGCTATGCCGAAGGTAAAGAACGCAGGTCTTTAAAATATTCAATAGAAGTTATCTCCCAAAGATTTATCGCCTTATCGTGGCTGGGAGGTGGTCCTAGGTGTAGGGTTGCTATGTACAGCAGAGAGATTCATCCCTCCAGCAGGGTCCAGCAAAGGAGTCCGGCTTTTCTATCAGGAAGCCCAACTAAGACTAAATCATTACCAGGATCGACACCGTCCTGGTATCGAACTACTCGTACGGTGGGAAATCTCCCTCTAAATCACAAGTGCGGCGACTGCTTGTGGTGGTGATGAAAGGGGGAAGACTTTAGCTAGGCTGATCTCGAGACTCTAAGGAACCACAATAGCTAAGCCAGCAAACCTCGGAAAAAATGGGAATTTTTGCTGGAGCCCACAAAACTAGTGAGGACGAGCCATCCATGTGTCCACGTGAATAGAAATCGGAAAAGTTACAATAAATAGCGTATAATAATTACTGCCTGGCAAAATTATAGACTTGCCACGCGAGCGGAAGGAGAAACTGAAAGCCACAGTAAAAAAAGAATATTTTCAGAAAATCCTTCGCCTATTGACTATTCTAGGAATCATGTTTCTTGCAATCAGACTTCTATTGCAATCAATAGTAAGGAAAGAGCCACGATTACATTGATGTGTAGTGAGCTGAAGCGGATCATCGCCCATGAACAAAAGCAAAATAACTTGAAGATAGACTAAAGGAGAAGGCATAATGAAACCACACTATAGAGAATTTTCGCATGAACGACATTTCCAGTTGTTGCGTAGTACTTGCCTTCCTCTCCTAAATGTGTAGCAAGCATGTCACGCCACGACAGTCATTCTCCTCACAAACGAGTCCTAATTTCTTTCTAAATATGAACACAACGCCGTACTGGATTGTCATTTTCAGCTGCACTGTTCCTTCAGTGCTTGTACAAAAACTTCAGTTTCTCAAAGTCGTTTTACAACGCGAAGAAGAAATAAACACGTATGGCTTCACAGTTCAACAGTTGATGACACTCCTAAAGGAGTGCCTGAACTGCTCCATCTTCAGATGCACCGGGAGGCATTACGCACAAATGAGAGGGCTGGCAATTGGGATAACGATGGCACCAAGCCTTGCCATAGCATTTATGTCTTAAGTAGAAGCATCAGTAACCGATCTCCGGCCATTACTCTACTGTAGATGTACAGATGACTGTTTTGTCATTTGCTCAACACAAGAGGAAATGGATAAATGTTTAGAGTTACTGAATGAACAGTCAGAGTATGTAAAGTTCACCAAACCGAAAAGAGAACTGGCTTCCATTTCTGAACGTGCAAGTCGACTTATCAGAAAAAGGTGACATTACGAAGTGGTGTCGAAAGCCAAGTAGTAAAAACACCTTGGTTCATTACCTCTCCTGTAACCCCTTTCACACGAAAATGGCACTTTTGAGAAACACGTTTCGAACAGACACCAGCTTGTGCACAGGAAGACAGCAGAGGGAGGAGTCCAGGAACTTGACACGGCAAATAGCCATTCTTAATAGCTACGAAACTACAGCTCGGGACACCTGTAGAGGAAATACCAGACCCCAAACGATAACTCTCCCGTCGATAAAACACCGTCTATCCAGTCCTCCATTTCAAATGAAGTCTGTGAAGCTACAAAACGCTGCTTAAAAAGGGCGGGTCTGGGGAATTCGGTAGCGATAATTGAAATGCCACCGAGTAATCTAAGAAGCCAGCTAGTTCGCAACAGCCTATATGACCGTCTATATGCAATGCATAATTGCATCATTTGCCCTAATGGTAGAGATGGTGATTGCATGAGTACGGGTACTGTCTAATTGATCAATTGTAAAGCGTGCGGGGGACGAATAGATTGGCGAAACGGGTAGACCACTCTGTGGCCTTGCGAAAGAACACCTTGTCGGTAAACTTAAATTTAAAGTTAATTCTTTATAAACCAAATAGTCCACTAGGCACACATAGGACGCAGAGACATAACGAGGAGGATTTTGAAGTAGAGGCTACGATCCTCGGGCAAGAATCGAGAACACAAGTGCGTAAAATTCTCGAGGCATTCTGGATTAATTCCAAGAATCCGAAAATGAACCGCAGGGAGGAATGCCTCGCTTTCACGCGTGATATTGGGCAGTATTTAACCCTGTTATTCTGATGGGAGGGCACATTACAATTCCATGTGAACTGTGTGCGTTGGTCTCAACGTGACATGTTCAGTGGAAGACTCATAGAAAACGGTGAGTGTGCAAAGGAGCTACTCTGTGTTCATGTTTCCTCTGTTTTGTTATGGAGGTGTTTGGCCGCGTGGATTGCAGTCAACTTGACCTTTCCAGGCTCTGAGGAAGGCGAAATCCGTCGAAACGTCAGCTTGTTCTTGAATAAGGAATAAAACAACACCTCGCGTGTGCTCAGCAAGAATATAAAGAATTATTTGATCAATACCGAAGTTAATAAAAAGTCGGTCGTGGAAATTTATAGTTTTAGACGGAAGAATTTTAAGATAATTAATTAGACAGCCACCGTAGCAAATCAAATTAAGGGGCGCGGAAGTTATCCGCCTACTAAGTTCCAGACCAACCGATATTCTTCGAAAGGAACCGGCCTAAGGTGGGAGGATAAGGGTACCGGAATCATTCGTTGGAATTCTCGCAGAACGAATCCGCAAACATGAGATTTCTAATTTATTTGCAGGTGTCGCCAGTTGTTTTGCGATCACAATTGCACCAACTTCGTCCTCTACAGAGTCTGTCCAGTCGACCAAGCGAAATCGGCTGCCGCTTTTCTGCTCGATTTCACTCGTGTGCAGGCGAGTTCATCCATCACGCACAATAAGACAGATTTATGAAGCCATAGGGCTGAGAAACAGGCAATAATTTCTTCTTAAACAAAAGACTGCAACAAATAGTGCAATTATAAGCAAACTTCATCCATAGAAAAAACGTCCAGCGAGTGATGATGCATTGATTAAAAGCATTTATTTATTTACAAATCCTCTTAATAGGGGCTACGTGTAATGTCCTGGTTAAGGATATAATGCTACACACAGCTGGTCATTTTATCGATCCCGCTCTTAAGCAAACTAATTTCGACCTCTTCGGGCCATCTCTATGTCGGTGAACTACAGACCTGTACCTGTGGATAAGAGCATTAACTTAATATCTCGTAACTTTTACTTACTGCCTATTCTTCGGTCATGGTAGTATGCGATGTGAAATACAAACACAGGTATGATGAGATAAGAGCAGAAATCAGATCTCTAGTTGGGTTTTGAACTAGTAGTTGCACTCACCTGGGGTTTACGTTCTGTCTACCACACTTACCGAGGTTCTTGCTGTACTTTTTTCTCAGCCATGTTTCTTCTCTCACTGACTTGATATATCTATTGGCAACCACAAGTCAAAGGTCACTTAGGTCACATATGCTTTCAATAACATTTACGAATGCATATAGCCCACCCCTCAGGGAATGCTCAACTCCGAACGTTTTATCCCTACACTTTACTCTATTACTACTAGTCAGTGGTAAATCTCATGTTTTGCATCACATTCGGAACAGGTGGTTGGTCCTCATTAGTAGGACCTCGGGAATTCCTAGACAGAGATCCGAAAGTGATGCTAACGAATCATCTAAAATGTTCTGTGGCAATTTGAATAGATCGCAATCGCGGCACATAGGAGCATAAGAATATAGTGAATTAGCGAAGATATTTCATTAATACCTTAAAAGCTTTCCTGAGTTATAAAAAGAGTCATGTGCGGTGTAGCGCTGGCACGACGCCATGAAGGCAGAAGCTCACTTACTACCAGCTAATCGTCCATTTTCTGACCATTGATTTTAACTTTCATTTTGCCCCATTCCAGTGTTCGCATGAACTTCTCAAGGGTGACGGTAAACAAGTTTGAGGAGGTGATATCATCTTGCCTAACCCTGTTTGAACGTCGATGTTAATATCGTTGTAGAATGGTGATATCTTGATTGTGAAATTTTTATGAAGGTGACGAAGAATTTTTACATACTGAGCAAGGACTGCCCGACTGTTCAGAGATTCCGTGATCGCTTCTATCTCAACTGAGTCAAAAGCCTACTTTTAAACGATGAAAGAGACAGAGAGGTGCTTCGTACTCTCGCGATATTTCGATGAGTCTTGTTGTCATGTGCACGTAGTCCATCGTACTAAATCCTTTTGAAACTCTGCTTGCTTAGATGCCTGTCCTTTGTGCAGTGTTCCGTCAATCCTGTTGCGTGTGGGCGACTTGATTGAAAAGTTTATGGTCAACAGACAGCGAAGCGATTGATGAGCGATAGGTGCTTGTATCATGGAAGTCACCCCCTGAACAAAAGCACCGTCTTTCTGGTCTTACAATGAGTAGGAAATTCGTAATTAGACAGGTAATGCGTGTTTATAATGATTGGTGGAAGGTTCTTCAGGTGTTCATCTCTTAACCTGTCCCGATCTGTGGTTGTTCACTTCTTCACCGACGAAATAATTTGCATGTTTTCTGAACGGCGAACCAGTGATACGGCATATCCATTCTCTGTTATTTCATATGAACGCAGGAGAAAGTGACTATTGAAGAAAAAATCATAGTTCCGCGAAAATGAAGCTTTCTTTCTGCTAGTTTAAAAATTTAATCGGGTTGACCAAAACCAATTAATCATTCTGTTTTCTCTTCGTCGTTGATCAGTGAAACATCATCTGTCAACTGGCATAAAAATATTATTCACTCCCGTTGATAAGCTGATAACAGACGGGATTTATGATGGCTTCGCCGTGAAGCGATAAATAAAAAATCTCGCACTTGTAACCACTAAACTCCAGAAAAACGCAATTGTTCGCACAATTTGAGAATTTGAAATATCGACTTAAAAACCGGCTTTCCGATTTTTGCATCGAAACCGAATAGATTAAGCTGAATATAACCAATTCCGGTGTCGGTGAATTGGAAGACGACTAACGGATAACTTTATACTAATACAATCGCAGGCGTCGCGGGTGCGTGTAGTGCACTGGTCGGAGGCACCCTACAATGCACTTGGAATCGATCCCTGCACTCCAGGCTCACCAAGCCTTCCATCCCTCTGGGGTCGGCTAATTGGTCCCAGACTTGCCTGGGAGGTAGAAGCACTGGCTCGATACATCGATAGACCACCGTGAGTCATTTATTGTAAAGGTCACATATGCATTTAACCACCTCAAACGGTGCCTGATGAAGTCGAATGCGTGACACATCCCTGAGGGATTGATAACGCCGCGATCTTTATCCTTTATCCTTTAATGCATTCGCTAACATACCGACTTTCTTTACAACTAGGGATAATTTCTCCATCAAATCAGTAGTTGTAAAGTCCAGAATTTCATAGACTAATTGGTGACGCTTCATTGTATCATGTTATGGATGCATTCAACTTCCACAAAATCTCCCAGTTTTAAATTTCATTGGAATTGGAATTTAAAAATTTAAAGAATGAAAATGCAATTTAGGATTCCAAATTTTCTCATACAGAGCACAAACGATATAAAGAGGAAAGCACGGCGTTTAATTGGGAGAAATTCCTGAGTTCGAAATGCAAGGTTCTAAAAGGAAAAGCTAGTGAAAAATACATTTCGTGGTGTTGAAGAAATCCGGATTTTATTGTCATACGATGGAAAAGAACTTCTATCTGACTGAAAACAGTCTACAGATTCTGTTCGCCTTTATGTTAATTAAAAGAGTCCATTAAATGAGGAGAGATATGTAGCCTTAAACATAAAACAACGTGGGCATTATTTTCGGGTTGTATAAATCCACTTAGTGAACCCTAACCCCCTTTGTGCTTGGTATCAAATCCGTTGACAACATTTTGGACGTACAATGTCCATAGATGGTGGCTCTAATGGACACTATGGACACGTCAGTTGAGTGATCTCTAGGCAGTCTAGATACAGAGCAAAGTCTCTTCTTAAATAATGCCATGTTTACTGTCAACCTCTCGAGTCCTCTAGTTACCAAAAAGTTGTTGTTAATTGTCAAAATAGCAGCGAGTCCGTAAAGGGTTAAAGTTAGACGTCGTTAATAAACACCAATTTCAGGTGGACTCCTGGCTGCAGCACTACGCCAGGATGTTGAACATTTCCGTTGAAACGGCATATCCACCGCCCTGCGTCCAGCTGCAATGCCACGGCTTCTCGCTGCAGTGCGGTCGTCTCCGCCAGGTAGCCGACGACAACGGCTAAGCTTCGATACAGTCGTGAAGGTGATTCCATCACGGGTAAACACAAAGTGCATAAACGAAGATAACCCATCATATTTTTCCTGCACACTATCAGCTGACATGTAGTACATACGATGTGAACTTGTCAACACGACAGTAGCCATGATGATTGGTGAAATGATGAAGTGGATGCAAGAACTTCATCATGCATGATTTTCGTTGAAAATAATGCGAGGAACGGAAATATTTTCTGGTCATTCAGTTCTTATGCCGGAGTCACTTAAAACAAAATTTCTCTAGATCTGTTTTAAATCGCTCAAGCATAGCATTCATTCAGAAATCATGGAGAAAGAAAAACAGCCGTGAGATGGTATCGCATAAACAAAAAAGAAACAAAGAAAAAAGGAAGTGAACGTGGGAATGTTTGCCTAAGAAGTTTCCGGACTTCGTAATAGTTGTTTTACCTCGAATGGGAACTATTATTTTGATAACTTTTTATTTCGTGCCAACTATAATTCTTCTCGACAAGGTATGATGTGAATTACAACCACAACGGTTCTGAGATATTTGCGAAACTTGGACCCCAAGCCAGATGGAACCACGATTTCCCTTCCCGGGGGATCGCGCATTACACATTGCGCCATGTAGGTCCTTGCTCTGCGTTTCTCTCAGCTGTTATTAATTTGTTTCCTTGATTGAAAAAATCTGAATCTCGAAACTAAAAGTACAGAACAGAAGCCACAAACAACACAGCAGTTCTAAAAAGAAACATGGGAGGAATATGAAGTGTTGAAAGCGAAATCTTCGTTTCAGAAAGGAGTAGAGTTCCGAGTTAAGAAGTTATGTGATCTACGTGGAAAGAATTCTACTAAACATCAGAACGACTTTTAAAAGTCATTCCCATGGAAAATTTACAATGAAAACTGTTTTATCACTTCAGTTCCAATTTTGCCGCCAATTCATATAAGTTCATGAGAATTCACACAAATATAGCTTAAAGACTAGCGAAGGAATGGAAGGAAAGAAGCGCCTTAAAAAAATGAAAAAAAAATCCAAAGAATGTCGGAATAAGTCATGTACCTGCAATGAACGATAATTGGAGCGTCGACGGGATTTTTTTCGACGTACTGTCTCACCCTTCGGCGTAATTCGATGAAGGCAGAAATGTAAGGGAAAGAGTCCAACTCCCACTCGGTGAAGTGAAAATGCTTAACGGTTCGAGTTTCGGTGCCGTCAGTGGTTTGCCGTGTGAGCCGAAAGGTACGGAACACCTGAACATAGAAACCGCGTCATCAAAACATAGCATGATTGCCAGCGAAGGTTTTCTTAACTCTCTCTAGTTAGGACCAACTTCTAGCATTTGGTTTTTCATTTTACCATTATAGTCCTATGGAAAAAACCAAATGTTCATCCGATCTTCTTTAATCATCATGTAAGCAACATTGACTGACTCTTCAACAAGCAATAAATAAATAGAAGCACTAAGCGATATCGAAATTCATGGAGCAGAAAGGAATCTTCCATATTTTCTCCTCAGCCGTCATTTCATTGTCGTGGTCCATTTAAACTGAATTCAAAAGATTATGAATTCGTCGTTTTCTCTCTTAGCAATCGCGAGGTTGTTAAACAGCATACGTTTACTTCCATACAATAATACAAATACAACACAATTGTAGCTGACGTTTCGGCAGAATCGCCTTCTTCAGAGCCTGGAAGGGTACACTAATACGCAACTCACTAGGCCAAACACTTCAACAGCACAAACAGAAAGATGAAAATCTGAGCGATAATTACAAGATCTACGGCTTCTCGAAAAACCCACCGTTTTTTAAGTGCATTCCACTAAGAGCCGCTCATCAGTGTCGCATATGGTTGACGACTGCACCTCCCCACATCAACGATCGATATGAAGGTACGGGACGAGGTCACTTGTGATCTCGGGGCATTCCTCCTTACTGTTCATTTTAGGGCTTTTGGCATCTATCCGAAAAACCTCGAAGAGTTTGCGCGTTGGTGTTTTAGTATCCCGTGCGAGTGTAGTGACTTTTATGTCGAAATCGTCTCCGCTGTGCTTTTGTATCCTATGCGTGCCTAGTAGCGTGCCTTGTCGCGCTTTTCGTTTGCCATCTAGGTGTTCTTTTATGTGGATACACAAAGGTCTGCCCGTTTCGCCAATATATTCGTCTCCGCAAGTACCACAAGAGATCAGGTATATCGTGCCTGAACTCATGCAATCACCTTTCTTGCCAAAAGGGCAAATAACGCAGTTTTCTGTTTCACATAGACGGTTATATAGGCGGTTACGAACTAATCGACGGCGGAGAGTATCGGGTAGTATTTCTACTGTCGCAACCGATTCCTCTAGCTCTGCCCTTCTTAGGTACCGTTTTATAGCTATACTTATTTCTTCGCATATAAATGGCAGCATAAACGAGATTTTCTTGTGGCCAAGTGTTTGTTCTTGATGCGTCGCTCTCCTTTTAAACATATCTCGTCGGGTTACCACTTCGTAGCCATTGGAGATGGCTATTTGCCGAGCCAAGTCGCGTGATTCATCCTTTAGTTCCCTGGTTGTGCACACAGAGTTAGCTGTTCGAAACCCATTTCTCACAAGCGCCGTCTTTGTGTGTGATGGATGGGAAGAAAGGAAATGAACGAGGTTGTTTTTGTCACTTGGCTTTCGGTATCACTTTGTCATGTAACCGCTACTTGATAAGTTCACTTGAACGTTTAGAAATGGAAGCCAGTTCTCTTTCGGCTTCTCCCGGGTAAACTTAATGTACTCAGACTGCTCATTCAATATAACTCAAAGCATTTGTCCATCTCCTCTTGAGTAGAAAAAATGAAAAATCTATGTATCTGCAATAGAGTAGCGTCCAGAGATCGATAATCGGGGCTTCTATTCTAGACATGAATGCGATGGCAAGACTTGGTGCCAACCGCTGTCTCATTGCCAGCCCTCTCATTTGCGCGTAATGATACCCAGAGCATCTGAAAATCGAGCAGTTTAGGCCTGGATGGACAAGCCATGCATCTTTATTCTTTCTTCACGTTCAACAAGAAGTTCGAAGATGGCTTGCATTGCGGAGTCATTCGATACGTTGGTGCACAGCGCGGTAACGTCGAATGACTCCATTACGTACGCGTTGTTAAGAGACGTGTTACGTAAACGTTTTAGGAGCATTTGTTTGTTCGTGAGGTGAGCTGGGATGTGGTTAAGCAGCTGGGTGAGTATTAAGCTTAGAAACCGTGTTATTCTATCTGTTTGCCCGTTTACGCAGCTGATGATGGGCCTAACCTTGAAGGATGTTGGCTTGGTTGACGCAAAATCATCAGCTGATACTAACTTTGGTGTTTTAATAAGTAAACATAGGACGGGACACGTTGGCCTATCTATTTTATAGTATGAGATGAGATAACAAATAGTTTTAATCCTGCTCTCTTCGCCACTTTGACCCATTGGCTGTTAAGCTTTTAGTATCGTCTTTTGTAGAATTCCTTTCCAGATGATGTGCGACAAAGGGTAGTATCAATAAGATGTACCTCGGTTATTTCAACATCTAATTGGCAAGGAATAACTACAAACTCTCCCCCTTATCACTAACTGATAGTTTAATAGTCTTTGAATTAATTAAATCTCCAATTTCTCGCAGACCACATTTCTGTGCTGTGAGGTTAGAGACAAACTTTCTACCGCGATAATGATTCGGGGTTTTGAGAACGTCGTCAGAAACCATGCGGAATTTCACATTAACTTTCGCGTTAAAAAACGCTCTAGGAAAAGGAGACGGTGGTAGTCTTGCCACTACTTCCACATACCCCCAAGTATGGTGACTCTGGATTTTTTTGGCGCATTGTCAACCGCATTTTGACTGCTGTCAGGAGCGCAAAAAATTCCTTTACGGTTTCTTGAAGCCGAGATGTGTTAGCTGCCCAAAAGATTCTCGAACTTTCGTTGTAGAGCTATTTTGGCATTAGACCTAATATTATTGCGTATCAATATTGACCCACCAACTATTCTCGTCCAAAGGTGATCTTCCAAATACAGAGCACAAATTGTTCCCTCGTAACACATTTCATCCTTCTTGCGAACATTTCGTTCCGCTTGCTTCGTAGTGCAGTCCTAAGTAGGTCCATTTCGATGCCTCGTACTTGTTGGCTGTCCTCTGGTCGACCGCATATCCCGTGAAGTCGTTTCCGTTTTACGAACTTCGGCACGACTTGGTGTTGAATGCAGTGGAGAAAGTGGATTCGAAAGATTGAAAGAAAGATTCGAAAGAAAATTTTATTGTAAAACTTTCCATAATTGTTGAAATATACAAACATACAACCACAGCGATGCTGAGACATTCGCAAAACTTGGACCCAGCGCCAGATCGAACTACGATTTCCTTTTCCAGGGCGCGCATTACACACTGCGCCACGGAGGCCCTTGCTCTGTGTTTCTCTCAGCAAGTTTTCTATCCTTTTTTCTATCTGCTAAGAGAAACGCAGCAACGGACTCCGTGACGCAGACGCAGTGTGTAATGCGCGCGTCCGCGGAAAGGGAAATCGTGGTTCGATCTGGCCTGGGGTCCAGGTTTTGCGAATGTCTCAGCATCGTTGTGGCTGCAATTCATATCACACCCTGCCATGAAAAAGTATACTAGGCAGAAAATAAAAGGTAACACTATACAAGCATGTTTAGTTGCACAAACCTTGCCATAAAAACGCATTTGCCGTATGAAAAATCATTTTTTCGCCTACTACCGAGAAATCGTACCTACCAGATTCGAATTTCAACTAGTCATCCGATTGACTGCAATGTCAAAGTAAATTTGGATTGTCCCGGGTTTGCCAGAGAAAGCTTGCATTGATAAACACCACAATCCGATTTCTCCTGTCAAAGGAAAGATCGAGTTCTAATTAGTGGTAATGGGTGAAAAAGGCCCAGTAGAATCCCATGGAAGCTCAACATAAAGAGCTTGCACATTTAGAAGAACTCAAGGAGAAAAAAAGAGGGAGAGACAGAAGGAAGGTGACAGCGAGAGAGGGACAAAGGGAGTTGAGAATCAAATTTTACCGACTTCTTTCTTTGATAATGAGATGAAACAAAATTGCTTGCATTACATTCGCATTTATAATATTTCGAAACCAGTTATTGTCATCCGATTGACTGCAATGTCAAAGTAAATTTGGATTGTCCCGGGTTTGCCAGAGAAAGCTTGCATTGATAAACACCACAATCCGATTTCTCCTGTCAAAGGAAAGATCGAGTTCTAATTAGTGGTAATGGGTGAAAAAGGCCCAGTAGAATCCCATGGAAGCTCAACATAAAGAGCTTGCACATTTAGAAGAACTCAAGGAGAAAAAAAGAGGGAGAGACAGAAGGAAGGTGACAGCGAGAGAGGGACAAAGGGAGTTGAGAATCAAATTTTACCGACTTCTTACTTTGATGAGATCAAACAAAAGTGCTTGCATTACATTCGCATTTATAATATTTCGAAACCGGTAGCGACTCAAGTTCTCCTTAATTATCTTTAAAAATGTTGGACTGTAATAATTGTGATTTATGAGGATGGAAAGAATATTTTTTATTACCTTTACAGCAGATAGGATTTGTTTCATAAGAATAAGGAAAAGAGCGATTAGTTTCTTATCCAAACTCTCAAGAAACTCAGTAATAGAAATGTGAAGCAGGGTAATAGCTGCCAGCCCGAGTTCAAATACTGCTACCCTTGCTCAACAGCGGAGTAATGGCTCCATGTTTCATCATCCACCACAGTTCATTCAACAAACGAATCCTCGTCTCGCGCAGATAACAAAACAGTGCAAGTACAGTGCGTTTAAAAGTTTAAGCACTTGATGTCGACTCAGTTGTTGATGAGTTCGAGCTCTGAACTTAGTCGATGAGAGGTATTTATGTTAATCTTGCCGATTTTATGAAGTTTATTTGAGCAGCAACAACTAATAATGGCCATCTACTGATTGCTTAGCCCTGGGTAAGACACAGAAATACTTCTATTGACATCATTGTTGAAACCTAGCAGTCTTCTAGACGATTGTGAAAGTCAGAATGAGATGATCGACAATATTTCCCCTATTTTTAAACGTTTTCCCACGTTGACTGAAAATTATTGCCTTGTAATACACCGCAGATAATATAAAGCCTGCTTGATCAACATCAGAGTAATCATCATTCGGAGAAAGATTCGACTTTGCATGAAAGCGGCGGAGCTGCTGCAGTTGGATTTTAATGCTAATAAAATTTTTTTCCGTTTGATCCATTAGAAATATCAAGTTCCGAAGACGATTATGTGAAAAAAAAACGTCTTACCAAACAATTTATCGGGTTACCAAACTAGAACGAGACCAAAAAATGGATTCGTTTTTGATAGTAAATAGACTTTATCAACCTCGTGTTAGCTTAACAATCCAAGAAGGTGTTGCCGATTACTACCGAGGTTAAGCAGCGGTCGGCTTTTACTAAACATTTCCAATCTTAAATTTAGTAATCGCGAGACTGTTAAACAGTATACGTTTACTTCCACGACTGACGATCGTCAACCATATGCGACTCTAAGCGACTATTTTTTCTTGGTGGAAGGCAGGTAAAAAAGCGACCATGAAGAAGGCGATTCAGCCGAAAGGTCAGCTACGGTTGTGTTGAATGTGTGTTATTGTATGGAAGTAAACGTGTGCTGTTTAACAACCTCGCGATTGCTGAGAACGGAAACGACAATTTTATAATCCGATGCCGAGTTTAATAGAAAGTCTATCCTGGGAACTCTTGCATTTAATCTTTCACATTTTAGGTGGTACTTTGTGGATATTTTGCTTGCCCTTTGTAGATACAAGTGCAGTCGTGGAGGTCTAACTGCTATCCTCCCGGATAAGCCTAGTACCAGTTTACCAACTCTAGAGGAGTAGAAGGCTTGATGTGCCAGGAGCACGGGAATCGATGCCATGTGTATAGCAGGACGCCTACGACTACTAAGCCACACGCGCCCAAAAGAGACAACTAAACATGAATAATTGGCTGCGGCCACTAAGACATAAGCAAACAAAACTCTTTGCAGTATGGGAAAAATCGGGGTTATTTTAGTAGGACGAAATTCCCATTTACCTTAAAGAAGGGCAACATGGTAATTGATATTGTCGTTCAGATGGCAGGATGAACACAGTTCAGAACCGCGAGCACCCACTAGAGGTGGTCCTTACGATACTTCTTATTCCAAATAATTTCTGTCCCTTGTCATCCCATGCATTCATGAATTTGAGCGCAAATTCGGACTCAACTGTTTTTCAACAATTCCTCTCCCATTACATAAAACATGCGTGATGACGTCTTCGTTCGTAGAACCGTTTCCGAATGTTCGTCGTTATTTCCTCGACATTTTGATGGCCGCAAAGCTCGTAACAGATACACTACTCATAACACATATTGGAAATAACTGAAAAGCAGTATGGAACATCGTCTAAGGACCGTCCATCTTAGACGATAGATGAGCAAGTGGTACCCTTTCCTCACAAAAGCTACGCTCTGGAACCTTTCTGCGAAAAATGAATCCGATTTCATGAATACTCGTCAATCACTATCATTAGCCCTGTCAAAATGTAGACATCTCAAAAACTCACAAGACCTCACAAAATTTGAAGCACATATTACAACGATTCCTTGATTTATGATCACTTTTCATTTGCCGCCCATTCTCTGTCAGGGTGCGAAGCGAAACACATCTACAATGATGCTGAGATATTTGCAAAACCCCGGGATTGCAGGTGTCTGTGGTGGGGATTGAACCTCGTTATTACGCTTTCAGGTGCAAGTGTATTCGCCACCACACTATGCGTGGTCCTTCGTTTCGCCTTCCTCTCAGCTGTGTTTCACAAGCGCTACCAGCAATCACCAGGCGCAGACACCTGCGGCCCTAAGTTTTGCAAATATCTCACCATCAATGTACTTGGATCCCTCGATTGTCTCCGCAATGCGGCAAAGAATTCGATCCTGAATCTAATCGCAAAAATCATATTCTGGAGAATGACATATTTAAACCCGTTATTGACAGCAAATTGGTGTTTTATAGAGATAGAACCACCTAATTTGAAGCGTTTTTGTAACTGTCTTGCTCTTCTTATGAATGAACTTCATGAAATTATTAAATGAGATTTCTCAGAGGACAACAGGTCAAACTTGTAAAATACTTTGCAAAACACCTTCAGCTACTTTGTAAAACTCGGGTGGCTGGTGGTGGAATTTTTTGAGGGCAGATGTAGTAGACATTCGGTGAATTATTTTCCACCTACAACACCACTAATTCCTTATTTGCTTCGACAACCCGATGCTGTCGAACGGAGGCCTGAGTCTGCGATAAACGGATCCATCATTTGGCGCTCACACGCAAGCACACATTGCTTGCCGAAGTGAATTTGTAAACCAAACCATATTGCCATGGAGTATCTCAGTAAGATCAGAAAACGTCGTAAACGAATGGAACATTTTTAAAACATGGCGCATCAAGCAATCGATCACCACGGTATATTTAAAAGCATTTTCCACAAACTTTAGATTTTTGAAGCTCCAATGATCAGTAATGCGCTTTGGGAACCACGAATTAGTATCTTAAGATGGCCCTCAATGGCGTAATCTTCCCAGCCGTCTTTCGCAAAATGTCTTACTAAAACTACTGAAATCGACGAACGATCACTTACAAAGTGCGCGTAGGTGTGAGTGTCGATCGTCTCCACGTCGATGTCGCCAAATGTGAATCGTGTCAACGGCCAGTACTGTAGACACATCACCTAAACCATTCGGTTGATGAACATCATATCTACTGGCTCAAAGGCTGTGTTTTTCGTTGCTGTATAAAAAGCTATTAAGACACATTTATCGACATTCCCATAAAAATACTTGCCAGTGCTAACTTTTTATTTGCTAGCTACCATAATTTTTAACCCCAGGGTGTGCTGCGAAATACAATCACAGTGATGCTGAGATATTTGCAAAACTCTGGACCGCAAGTGTCTACGGTGGGGAACGAGCTACGCCGATTTAGGCTCCCCAGATCAATCGCTTTGACGGGTGATTGCTGATGGCACTTATCGATAGAACTAGCTGAGAGACAGGCGAAACCAAGGGCCCGCATAGTTTGGTGGTGAGCGCGTTAGACCCCGGGAAGGGTAATAGCGCTTTCCGTCCCTCACCGCAAACACCTGTGGTCAGGAGTTTTGCAAATACTTGCCAGTGTTCTTTTGCCTTTAAAACAAACTTTTTTGTTGCGTTGTAGAGATAGCTTTCCACTTAAAATGCTTGGAGAATGATAAATTAAAAGACCATAGAGATGGCTCAGTTTGATGTAAGCGGAACATCATGGTGGATTTAACGTTGAAGACGAATGCGTTCGCTCTAGCAAAAAGATGAATTATTTCACTACTAATGAAAACCTAACAGCACGTGCAGAACAGACGCGCAAACCGATAACTTCGAGAAATCAAACAATTCTTGTACAGAAAGTACACTAACAAAGGCAATAGCTGTGCTTTCTTCATCACCTGTGTTACTCGCAATCCCAATAATTCCTGAACGACTCGACCGAGTCCGAACGAAATCTTCGTTTTTCAGTGTAAATGTGGAACTTTCACACTCAATGTAGTCATAGAAAAGACGGGAAATATGTAATGGTCATTTGAGAACACGAGAAACCGATTTTTGCTTGAGGTCATTTGCTTTTGCTGTCCTGAAAAAGTTCCCATGGGTTTCTTTTAGTGCTCTCACTATAGAGGTGTGGAGCAGCATTGTTTTTAGTGTTGAGCGCAAAGAGCCTTTCTTTTTTTATGACCTAAGCATCTGCCTGTTGACTTCTATTGAACGAGACTTTGAAGATACAATCTACGTAAGCACATGCCCATTCATAGATGAGCATGACCACACGTATGTAAAAGCCATAAGTGAATCCGAGGGAGAAGAAGTGGAGTCGCCTGAGCTAATCACAGAGTGAGTACACAGCCGCATTTATCTCGTGTTTCACAATAAATCCTAGAGATAATGTCGCACCACATAACCTTGAAATTGACCAGCTCGCTAGCGCTCTCATGGAGGAAACTCATAAGCATGTTCATTTTTCCCATAAAGTATTTCCCAATCTTCATGCTAAGTCGATGAATTAAAACATCAAGATAGTTGATCTAAAAATGTGGCACCAATTAATCTGTAAACGACGAGGAGATAGAGGAGATACTTACTAACACAAGCTATCTATTATAGTTCACGAAAACGATATTAAAAATTTAAATGGAACAAGGACATATTACCCTGTTAGACGTATAAGTTTTAAGCTCATTTCATAGGGGCTCAGTTAGCTTATTGGTAGAGATGCTGTTCAATAATAAGCGCAAGGACATCGGTTCGAGCCCATCCAAAGCCAACCAAGTCTAACACTTCTTCGAGACAAGAAATTGGTACCACTTAAATAGGAACTCCATCCGTCCCAAAAAGGTTGACTGTGTTGAGGACCAGGAAAGGCCATGGCAAGATTGTTTCAGGATTCCAGGAAACATTATCTCACGATCGTGCAACGACATAAATCCATAAAGAACACCAAAAATCTTCAAGCAACAGCGAAATCCACACCCAAAAAGATTAGAGACATTTGTGGACGATGGATGCGAGGAGACAAGCCAAATGGAAGTATCGGGATGAGCACAATATGTATCGGTTCATGCAACAAAAACACGTGGTATATTTTTCCTGTTTCCAATGCTGGGCTTTCAAGCAAAGAGTACGATCCAAACAGATTGTGCTTCAAGCAAATTATTTTTTTGTTTCATAAGTGAAGGACAGCAGATTACTTCTATATTCATAGCAGTGTTTCTAGGATCTAGGGCAGACTGGCTAGGCTGACCTTCAGGGAAACAATGTCTAAACTAGGAAAACTCCAAAAAAATGGAGATTATGCTGGGGCCCGCACAACCAGTGAGGACGGGTCATCCAAGTATCCAAGTAAATGAGTTTCCAGGATATCTTTCATAACTCGTCTATTGTTCTTGCGTAAATATTAGAATATTGTATTTTAATCACTGAAAACGCATTGAAGTTTTAACGGAATTTCTAATCAATTTTGTTGTTTCTGTGTAAACGTTGTTGTGCCATTTTAAATGCGTGGTATATGAATCGAACCTTCAATAGCAGAATCGCGACCAAACCACAGTGCAGGATGAACTTCTACCTTTTGGCTGGCCAGTAACGTTATTCGTCTGTTAAGATTGGATGTGTCGGAAACCACTGAATACAGAGCGGGAAGGATTCACGTCATACATTGTCTGTTGCGGAAATATACGAAAAAGAGGGTGCCACATGTGGTTTTCGACACCACAGAAAAACAAAGAATGACGGCAATTCATGAGAATACTCTAACACAACCACAGTAACGGGATGAGTAGAGAATACCATCGGAGAAAAGTCGGAAAAGAATTGCTTCGCGTGAACTGTAAAATTCTGATAGGGAAGGAAAGACGACTACAACTGCTCACGACCGGCTTTTTTCGTACAGAAAGAGAGAAGACAGTTTGATGGAAAATTGGTTTGGTACAAGCTGTCTGTCCTTCTTGATCACATTTTGAGAAAGTGCCATGTATTTTAAATTTCAAACTACTTGCGACAAATATGTTTACCCTCTTCAATTAATCCTTAGGACCGTTTTAGCTATTTAAATCACCACAATCATAAAAGATGGAAGACGTATTGGCGGAAAAAACAAAAAAAATGAAAATGGGAATAAAATGAATAATGCCTCACCTTCATAAAATCAAAGACTTTAGTGAGCATAACGATACAGTTCGAACCGAGTTCCCACACCATACGCCAGAATTCGACATTCATCGGTTTCGTACGAACCGCTTGCGTGACGACGTATGCTTTTTCCCTCAGCCAACTCTAAATGAATGAATATTCAACACTTTTGGTGTTAAGTTCGGGAGGCATTTATTATTTCAATTTCTCCTCCAAACAGTAAACCATTATTTTTTGTGCAGCCGATCATAATGTCAACGATAGCAGATGAAAACAACTATGATCGCGTAAAGTATAAAGCGCCCAACGTTTACCAATCTTTCGAAAATAGTATGCATTACATTCCATTCGTGGAATTGTACAGCTGCTCGTAAATCTGGCTTGTGCAATAACTTTTGGAAAACTATCGATGCCAAGTCATTGTTTTTACTCTTCCATTACGACCAGACACCAACTTGCCGACCACGAAAGGCATGGGAATTTGGTTGGGTCATGGAACAGTATCGACCAAACGACAACGCGAGTATTGCCGAACTGCTCTAAGAACTTTACTACATGGGCTCTTTATTACCGGATGAAGGCGTCCTCTCTCTTCTCTTTTTCCAAGTTAGCTAAACTATTAATTTAAATTAACTTTTAGGTAATGCAAGTATTGAAATCTGTAGACTGTAAGTGAGAAGCAATGCAAAGTTAGCTGAATGTGATGATTTTGCGACCCTCGTGTTGTAAAATTTCACGCTCTGTTAGGATAAAGGAAGAAAACGATAAGCTATTCAGAGACAGGGACTGTGCCAAGCACTTATAGCACGAGTAGATGAAACTGTTTATGAAAGAAATTAATGAAGACTAATTGCAGTGAATTCAAGTCTCATCAAGAAATGTTTGGTCTTTGCTTTTATCTCTACACCACATTCTTTTCTACCTACGTTCACATAACTGGCGTTGATGTAATGCGAGTTCTCATCGCACATCAAACGAGGAAGAATCACACGATTGTAATCGTACGGAAGCGTGTCCTGCAAGCAGTATATTCAGTCCTGAACGTTTATGCTTGAATAAATGATGGTTGCCATGCCAGATATTTTGACTCTCTCCCTGCTGGCCAAACAAAACGAATATGTGCAATCAAACATCTCGGAAATTGTCAAAAAAGTGTTCAGAATTCGTCTACTGTAAGAAAACATTCAAAATTGCCTTTTTTCTTGCAGTAGCAGGTATTTTTTATTCGAAAAAATGTGTAAAGCATTACAGCGATGTGTTGAAAGTTCTGTTGCAACTTACCGCGTAGGGGTTTCGTTCCCTCATCGTACTGCCGACTTCACATCGACATTTATTCATGTCTATCGAGCGGTTAATCATCTGTAATGATTTTGTGTAAATATTCAGGAAACTGGGACCACGATGCGTGACTAATTTAGTGGGGCTCCGAAGGATCTGGTGGTGGTGATGGTGGTACCTCATCGGTCAAACCTCGCATAGAATGTTTACCAGCCAGCAGGCTTTAATTAATTGTTTTCACACGTCAATGCAATCAGCACAACGTCATTGATTATATATCACTCAGAAAAACTCATCTCAAACCCAAAAAACATAGATCCCACCTACCTGATCGACAAAGGCGGGAAAGAAGTGTGGCTAACATGGTGAGTACCTCCCAGGGTAGACAAATAACCCTGAGAATAGAAGAGGTGGGGGCGGGGGTCAATAAGAGGCAGTATTTCCTCATTATGATTGAGAAATTATTGAAAAAAAATGTGGTTGCAAAAGGATTATGAATTTGAAGAGTGTCGTACGATTGAAATAATCGACGGCGATTTAGCGATGTCGAAAAGTAGTTGAAAGATGCGGGAAGACTTTAGAGAAAACGAATGGACCACGAATGTCTATTTTTTTTTATCGCGGAACCAACATGTGCCAAGCCTACGTGAGGAAACTCTGGTCCCATAAAATCTAACTAGTACAGTGGTCAAAAAAGGATTACTAAGCCCAAAATTTTACTGGATGGAATGGTTCAAACCGCAGTAGCGAGGTTTTTGGATAGACAGAAGATGGATAGCCTATCAAAAGCACTCGTTAAAATACGATGACAATGATTCCTCTCAGAAAAGAGGCCATAGAAAAAGAAGAACAACGTTTATATGTCACATTAGAATGTCATCAGTAGCCATCCTTCGCGGAATAGCCGAGTCTGGTCTATCACAGGAGAAACGAACGAACAAAAAATTTGCTATGGCAAGAAAGAAAAACAGCTCTGAGTTGGTAACAACTGCGAATCCTTTCCAACCGTTTACGTGTTCTACCAGTGTTTAAAGGAAAAAATCGTAGAAAAACAAAAAATTCAATTCGACCAACCAAGTATTCTCCCTTGAAGAGTATTCGTTTTTTCCGCCGTTCCGTCACATAGGCGACGAACTTGGAGGCGTCGATAGGCGCCGTCGGCACCGCCTGCATCGCCTTCTCCTCTTGAACTGAAATTTACACGATAATGGGACAATCCGAAACAACGACATCGTTTATAACCAGTTAAAGCTTGTCGGATTCGCATAACTCTCCCAAATCATTACTCAGCCGTTTATAGTTAAGTGGATGAAAACCATACCGTTCTGCGAGCAATTTACGCTAAGCACTGTAAGACTAGTAAAGGCGAGTGTTGATAACCTTTTTAAAGAGTAATAATATTCACGTACTACAACGACATGATGTAGGGGCGGCGTGGGGCTCGGCTTTGATAAACTGGAAAAACACTGCCGGGGACTACATTTGTAAACGGATACAACTGACCCTTGTCGGTCATCCGACACCGCTAGCCTTGATATACCAAAGTCGCTTTAAATACGTTGGCGAATACGAAACTAATAAATACGTAGCTACGATTGAAACATCGGGCAATCGTTTTTTTTTTGCAAAACGAGGTAGTTGAGGCGCTCCAGTTCCAGTGGATGTCTTAGGTAGCTTGTCGAACATTAAGCTTACTTCGAAATTCCTGTTCAAAAAATCCCTTTCATTTGCATTTAAATGATTCAAATTTATACGGCTTCGAAGTTTCACAGCAAACTTGGAAATTTCTTCGCGGAATGATGCGATATAGTGAAAAGTTTGGAAACTGAAGATTATACTTTTCATGGAATATTCACCACCATTAAACCTTCCGTTCTCAATTCTAGTTCTTGACAGATGGTTTAGTTCCTAACAGTGACACTTCGGCTCAACTGCGTGCAAAACTAATTAGTGTTTAGTGAATGAAAGCCGCAGTAGTGCTTTTCTAACACCTCAGCCAACCTCTGCACTCAAAATCTGTCGAGGGAGGCGTCTATTGTGGACTACCGTGCCGCCAATCACTTCTCTGTCGGCGGTGCTTCTCGCCTCTGGAAAGCGCCCGACCTCGAGCCTCTCCGACTGGTCGCCGTCTGTGCAGTTCTCTCTCACAACAGCGGTGTCATCTGCCCAGATAGATTGCTTTGCCATACGAACAGATAATCGATTTCTGAGTGGAATCGATGAAGAAGAGCAGAATCGAACTGATTCAGGATTAGGCAATTGGATCACACGTATTTCTTCAGCCCTTATGCTATCATTCGCTTTCATTCTAGATCATGCTGCTATGCCGCAATAAGTGATATGGGCTTGTTTTCATAGAGAAAACAACGCCTTCTCTAGTTGAAGACAATAAACACAGAGCTGACTAAGACGAAGCGGAATATAGTAACGGCATATCCACAGTAACATCAAATGTCTTCCCTCTTTTTTTTTACCTTCTCAAGACCGTCTAGTAGTGGCGGAAATCCGATCCACTGGAAAAACATTGTAACACGCTATCAGATACGCAATACTCTCAAGAGATGTAACTACTTCACCATGTAAAACTCAATAAAGGGGGATAAAATGAGAATAACCAAGACTAGACTCGTGCTTGCGAAATGCGTTGGAACGAGACCGCTGGGTACGAATCCGACGAAAGAAGCGAAGTCTTTGAGGAACTCTTAACACAAAAAACCCATATTTATTTTTCTCTCATTCTGGTTTGCAAAATATTAATGAGCACCATCTCATATAATAGAAATAAAAGAAAAAAAGGGTAGATATAGTGATAGCATTCGAAGTGAATGTGTTCTCACCTAAGACATACTGCCTGGCAAGGTTTGAAGCAGAGAGTGCTTTCCAAGTGTGGTGGACCCTCATTCGGCGCCGATTTTTCTTCGACGACGCTTGCAGATTGCCTGTAGAAAGACAAGCTCGATCAGGGTGGATGTTCTGGCTGGAAGAAGGACTCGAGCCGCAGAACATGTCGAATACTAGGCTGAGCTCAGAGACACTCTTATTGCGCAGATCGTTCCACATACGCCGGCCGTCCAAATCACGTCTTCTATGTACGACTGGTGGACTTTCAGGAACTGAAAGATATTCCATGGCACCGGCGCCGTCAATGCGACGCCGCTCGGAGCCAGCGCGTAGAGCGGTTAGTGGACCATCATCTGCATTGGGAACGATGTCCACAGTAAGGGCTTCTCTAAGCGGGGCGTAGGTTGATCGACGGCGGCGGCGCCAGCGATCAGATCGATGTGCGGATCGTCGGCGCCCGGGGCGGGCGTAGCCGCTCCTCGGCCCTCGCCCCTCACTCCCTCCAGTCCGGCAGTACATCACGCAGACACGCCTGTCGCGCGAGTAACGTGCAGAAGCGTGCTGTCCCTGTGTCACCACCGTCATCGAGTCGCCTACTTCTTGGATCGCTAAACTTGTCGTCAAGTCATCGATTCAGCGATTACTCTCCATTTCTCATCTCAGCCGAAGGTAAGCCAGACACACAACCACTACCTGGAAGAGTTGTTATAGCATTTTGCAGAATCATTTGCAAGAAGCAGTGTTGACTGATAGTGGACTGATTTTGCACTTCAAATGGTCATGACAACAAAATAAACGTTTGTCGTCGGAAGATTTATTGCTCACGGATCCGCTACGAGCTTCGAGAATCTGGCAAATAATATCGCGTTCCTTGTTTTCTCATTGACACATGGTGAAATTTATGATCAGTGCGGATACTGCAAAGGAGAACTAGGTTTTCCACGTCATCCGTTTTGTCACAAATCCACATGGCCCGGTTTCATTCAATCGAGATACTCTTTTCCGTTGTTTAGCTCCTCTTTTCGGAACCTCACGGTGGAGTTCTATTCTCACCCTCCACTCTCGTCAAATCTCCTGCATTCGGTCGCCATTACTACCCTTGATTGACGCCTTCACAAATTTTACACAATGACAATGAAGGAAAATCAGGAGTAATATTATGAAAACGTTTTTCTTCAAATTAATACATAGAAGATGAGTATAAACCTCGGTACATGGGACAGGATGTTTATATCTTCTCCTCATCACCTACCTTTATCTGCCTAAACAGGGAGTAGGCAGAATTCAAGCATCTCACCGTTTATTGTTTTCATTGGTGGGAAGGCAGACAATGACTTTAGGAGTTCCTTGATAGGGAAACTCCTTGCAAACATTTTCTTCCAGCCGATTTCATTTGAGTTCCACGCGAAGCGTTTCCAAAATCTATCGGATTGTAGTGCAACAAACTGCGAAACATCACAACCGATATTCTCTCAAACAAAGGTTGACCTATCACAATGGAGTGGTTAACTTTGTTAACTTTGTTACGATGATTACTACTGGCTTAATCACTAGAGTAATAGTGCAAAAATTGACAGAAATTGGTTGTATCGGTTACTGCTGTAAACCGACCCCAAAATTCTCGCTGATTAATATGCGAACATTTTCTGAAAGATGAAACTGTAGTTCTTTCTTTGGTTGATAAACTGACACGAGATTGTTACAAATATTTAATCGGCTAACGTTTCGACTTCTTCCTCGATATCAGAGGCGATGGCTCGGTCGGAGAATGAGATTACCTCATTCAAACAGTGCTCCACTGAAAAAAATTCATCGGTATGACTACGAAAATACCACGTCGAGAAGACGAATGACTGTGGACCATCGACTCGGATCATCGGCTCTGATGAGAACGAAGACGTCGAGACGTTAGCCAAATAAATATTTCGTAACAGCCTCGTGTTAGCTTATCAGTGAAAGAAGGCACATTGATCATTCATACCGAAGTCAAATGAGAATCGGTTCTCAATATTATAGTTCCTTATTTTGACGTACTTTGCTCTCTCTATGGAGCACCTGTTCTCGAGAACCTTAGTCGAAGAAAAAATTGTGGTTTGTTTCCACCACACACCAAGAAGGAATAGGTATGAGGAAGCCGCTGAACGTAGCACAGGCAGAAAAGGGAGTTGCCGAAGAAGTATTACGTGACTCTACCTAAGAAACATCCACGAGAAGATAAGAAGGTTCTTTTTTCACTTTGTGCAACTTATGTTGGCAGAAAGTGCGGGCGGCTGTAAAAATCCAGAATATCTTTTCCGGAGAATTTTCCAGAAACAGCACACCTTCAGTAAAGTGAAACAGAGTGCTACACATTGGGAAAACGGCCTGATAATAGCAGTTCAGCTCATTCTCTCTTGAAGTGCTCTAATTCGAATCTTCAGAAGTGGCTTGTACTGTGATTTATTTTGTGCAGTCCTACTGCACTAATTGTGAAAGCAATAATATAGGTTGTTGGAAACCATATAGGCAAGCCTACTTTTATATAATCTGCCAGTTCAATTCCCTTACATTCATTTTGTGTCAAGTAACTTAAAACCACGATCCACTGATTTCTTTAAGCACTACTGAACTGCTTTTTTTTTAACTACACGATTGGATTACGAAAATGAAGAGAACGCGAGCAGTTAGGGCCGTGCTGTTGGTGTGACCATTTGTAAAATACAATAGAAACTTCTTGCATTGTTAAGCCAATACGAGGTTCATAAAAGTGTATTCGGCTAATGTTTCGACCGTCTCCGTCTTCCTCAGAGCCGGATTGATTCAAGTAAATGGTCGACAGGTGGTCATCATCGCAATACAAGAAAAAACCATTTAAACCATATTATGTAAACTTTACAACTTTTACTAGAGATCCAGGTAAAGACCACTAATTGGCTTCAGGCATTGCTATTTGCACACAGGTGTCGATTTTCACCGTCTTATAACATCCTTCTCATGAAAACTCAGTGATTAGTAGTCATAGGTATCTCATAAACGGGCAAGAAACTTCGCACAATCTCAGCAAAACTAAACTGTCTACTCCATAGAGTTTAATCGAACGAGTCCGTCTTATATTAGTAACCAACTACAAATGCCTGCTTGCCATTAGCAGCTCTCAACCGGAAGTACGAGAAGTGCAGAGGAGCTCATAACCGCTAAAAAAAAAGTCGTTTCCGGCACTTGGAGTGGTTCATACGACGAATCAGTTAAGTAGTAAAATCAATCAGCTACAAACAACTACAACTACACATAACTAGCCTGTACCAACGATTTTCGGTGCCCCACTGATGTATCAATTCAGTGCTGGCATCCTCTCAAACAAGTCTGGCACCAATTCTCCGACCCCGGAGAAATACGAGGAATAGCTATCCCGGACGTACGATCCAATCAACAACCGATTTAGTGTGTATCATGGAGCATCTATTAGCCCTGCGCTACCTTGCTGATAACACAGGGAAATGACTCTTCGAAGAAGCCTGAGATTTGCCAGAAGGTAAAAACGAAGCGAATATCCGTCTGGAGTGCTGCAATCAATAACAGTTCTCAATAAAAGAAAGCCACTGATTAAGTAACATACTAATTTAGCCCTAATAGCACGTATTGTGCGCTCCTTAAAGGTGACCTGCAATAAACATCGTCTTTGGTTTAATCCCATGTCTTAAGCTCCCATAGCCTTCCATCTCTCCGCTGTCGACAAATTTGTGTCGAGATACATGAAAGGCTAGCAGCACTGACTTGATACATCGGTGAGCCACAGCAAGTTATCGTGTAAACCAAACATGGACCAAGTCACTTTCTGATGCCAAATGCATGGCGCATTGCTCAGCGACTAATCAACGGCGAGGGCATTATCCTTTAGCCTTTTAACAAACGTATTTTTATTTAGTTCGTTTCACACGATCCTCCATTATTACCTCTTATTCCTTAAACTCTTGTAGGTAGTCGGGCAAAAGCATTCCCACATGTATTGGAGGAGAGTGTTCCGAAGTGGATCAAACCAGCGTCGTTGCTTCCTAATAGACGATATCGCTAACCAGTGCGCTATCACCACACCAACTAACATATCACGTCAGTATTATTCAGTTGCAAATCACTTGCACCATTTCCACCACTTGTAGTGATATCATAAAGTAGACGTTGACTTTGTGTTTCTGTCTTTTCAAAGAAATCTAAATTCAGTGAATAATAAATTTCTTTAAGGTTGATGAAAATAGTGCTTAATCTCCAACATAACTTTGAAACACGATGTTTTGGCGAGAGATTCCAACGGAGTGAAAAAGCACCTGAATTGCGAAGCATCACGTAGATGATGAAGAAAGATAGCTCCTCAGGCAAATAATAGTCTTAGGCCAAGACGACGACAGCGAAATCGAACGACTCTGTGACATTTCGACTCCCAGATTGATAAATACGTCGCCAAAAGAAGATTAAATTCGATCCATCAAATGGTAACACTATCGCCATGAGAATCAAATCCAGAGAGAACAGCGCAGAACAGCCTCATGTTTTCGCGAACTCCATTGAAACTAGTGGAAGCCGGATGCGTTTCAGATTCGGCAACTCGGGCGTTTGACTCGACCCGAAGCATCGGCTAAGAAGGAGTTATTTTCTCTACTAATCTGTGCTCGGCATTTGAAACCCAGTAAAGCACTTCGTGGGTAGCAATACCGCTAAGTTTTCCGGTGAGAATTTTTCCCGGAGTTGTCTAAGAGGACTACTTCAGCGGCAAGAGCACTTATACTGCAAAAAGCCAAAGTTTTCTTCGTAATTCGTACGAGCAGTGGTAGGAAAATCTTCGTACAGATTTGTTTTCAGTGAAGAACCATGCGCATAAAATTTTCTAAAGTAAGCTTATAACACGAAAACCGTCATTTGTATTTTTTCCTCTCAGTGCGCACTTTGTGCTGCTTAACAATAAACGAAACGAACCAAGATAATTACAAAAAAGAAAAAAAAACGAGGCTCGTGTTCTATTAGCTCCGTTAACAACAATAAGAACATCTACACCAAACTCGCGTCGGCTTAAAAAGGGCAGTTCGTATGAACATATGTGCAGATGTATTAGCTCTAATTTTGGCTTTTACCGTTGTTTCGAGGTTGTGAAAGGTGAAGGTGTAAGTGCGAATCATTCTAAAAATCAGAATGAAAAGAACTTCCATAATAAATGTCACCACTTGACTCCTTCGTTTTGAGTTTTAATTTCCTTCTTAATTTTTCGCGCAATTCCGCATTTTATTGCTGAACGACAGAATTGGTTTTCACCAGGAATATTATCGTATGGAAAAAGCCAAACAACATGATGAATTCGTTGCTCTGCGAATTCGTCTAAAAAATATGTATGACAGTGTAGCTATAGTGCAAAACTGGTATTCAACACTTTACAATCTACAACTACAATGTTGCCGAGATATTTGCAAAACTCTGTGCCACAGGTGTCGAAGGTGGGGAACGAATGCGCTATTGTCCTTTCCGGGAGTAGCGCGTTCACCACCACAACCATGCGGGTCTTCATCTCTCCTGTGTATCCGCTAACTTTGTGATTTCAACTATAGCCTCAGCTTCACTGGGTTCAATGCCGATGTGGGCTCCCCAGATAAATCCCGTTGACGGGTGAATGCCGATGGCGCTGATCGATAGAACTAGCTGAGAGAGGCGAAACGAAAAACCCGCATGGTGTGGTGAGGAACGTGTTGACCCTGGAAAGGACAATAGCGCGTTCGCTCCCTACCTTAGACACCTGTGGTCAAGAGTTTTGCAAATATCTCAGCAACATTGTGGTTGTATTTCGCTTAGTACCCTGCCGCAAAAATTGTAGGTGGCAGAAAATAAAAAGTGAAACTTCACGGTCTGTTTGGAGTAGCTTTAAATTCACGATATAAGGCCTCGGAGGGTTAAAGTAACCAGCACAATTAAACAGGATAAGAGTTAAAACTTTCGGCGTTGATCAATCCCTGAAAGATGTGTAATCATTCGACGTCAAACATCGTTAGAGATGATTGAACGGGTATTTAGTCTGAACTCACGGCCACGTATCGATGGACGAGTTCAGTGCGGGCATCCTCGCAGACCAGTCTGCTGCTAATTTTGAGACTCCAGAGTGATGAAGGGGTTAACAATTTGTGGAGTTAAACCAACGACTTCGTGTGTTTTTCAGGGCACCTCTAACCACTGTGCTGCACGTGCTCACTACCTGGCGCAATTAGAGCGGTAAATCTCCTTAAAGCAGCTTTAAACTCGGTTTTCTTTAGCTAGCTTAGTTGGGAATGCTTTAGAAGCATTGAATAAATAAGCAGAAGCCTCTCAGTGTTGACCAGCATAAGTTGATCACAATCGTTATTTTCTATTGGAATTACATTCTCGCTGACTAGTCCATTGTGACTTTGGGCAGATCGGTGGTTTAAAGAAACTTGCCTGCGAATTTGCTGTTAGAAGTTCGCGCTTTACATACTCATTGTGTTACTTGTTGACTAACTACTAGAGAGTCGGAGAATTCGCTTGAATAGGCAGTGAATGAAAAGATATACGAATGGGACATTTCTTTGCTCCATTGCATGCCGTACTTGAGACCAGCCTCCGCAGGGCAATATTTCATATGCCTTAGTTGCATTCTTACATCCAAGAAGAATCAGAATTCTCTTCGACAAAGCGAGGAAAATCTAGAAAATTCTAAACAATCAGGAGAGAACACGTTTCTTTGCATACTCGACTATCAGATTAGCCGAAAAACTGTTTAAAAGCAGAATCCTATTGTGAAGTGTAAAACACTCGAAAGACCAACTTTCACTGAAGCTCGGAATACGTACTAAATAGTTCAAGGTTATGACAAGATCCATCCATGGTTCTGTAACAAATCATGTCGCAAATCCCTAAGAATTCACACTAAGCATGCATGAGAAAAACTTGGCACTTGAATGACAAAAATCGAGCAGCTCCGGAAAAAGTTCTTGATAGCGGTAAAGCAGTTAGTTATTTGGGGGAACGGTAGCAAAAAAAAACAAAGGCACACCAGTACCTCCAAGGTTCCATCAAATGGTAAATTGAAGACAAAATGAGGAAATTATTTATTCCACCGGCAGCTGCAAGCAGAAGTCGTGTAACGGAGTTTGAACTCTAAGCACAGAAAAGCCAGAAGCCGTCCACATTGAAGGTACAGTTCTAGGCAGCTTTACGTTCAAGAATGATAGCAGTGAATGAACAAAAAAAAATATAGCAATTTGTAAAAGATTACCCATAGGTAGGAAGAATGTCAATAGCACACCGAAGACACGAAGAATCGCGCAGCTTCGAACAGAATTCTATTTCTCTAGTATTCCACACAGCAACTCTAATAGGAGACTGGATGGACGGCTTTTTCTTTTCTATAAAGTTGCGAAAAGGCCAAGTAAGTGCGCATTCAACAAGTCGTGACGTCACAACAGACAATGGCAGCCCTTGTGAACATGGTGGAAGTTTTCGCCATCTTCGATTAAGTTTTTCTAAAAGAACCGTACTGAATATTTAGTTCATACAAAAGTTAGAGTTTTTAGCACAGGAAGCTGTAACAAGAGGATGAGCTCCCATTATTCTTCACAGTACGGAGCCGTGGAAGATATCCTTGCCCCGGTGAAGTGGGAAATAAAAAATACGTTTAGAAGAATAGATAAATAAAAAGTGGGATAAACGATAATTCCCAAGACCGACTCTAACTTCAGCGTTGATCAAATGATCCTTTATATTCTTGTTGAGCAAATACGTAACGCTCCTTTCTTCTTCTTTATTACGGTAAAGATGACGTTTCAGTGGGTTTCGCCTTCTTAAATGATTTTTTGTGGTCAATTAGATAGGTAAAATGAAATAAATGCTCTTCTACCTGCTATTGTGTGAGAATCATTGATATATAGTATGGAAAGCAAGGAACGGAGGAAGGAAGACAGAACGGTGGCGATCTGGAATTTTCTACGAGTTCGACAACCTCCAAGGAAAATTTTGGTCGGATGTACGGCCGAATGCAGCACTTTAGCTGTTTTCATGATTTCCGGCATTTGATACATAGAAACATTCTGCGACGTCAAAAGGTATGTTGACATTCAAATATAACAAAATGCTTCAATCACGTTGAAAGAGTTGAATTTCAAAGTTGATGCTGGGTGTCCTTAGAAGTTTATGAAGTTAAATAGTTGTTGGCTGGCCAATAAAAATTGAGGAATACAGGCCATCATAGCACTGTAGTTGGCAACATCGAAAATTTTATAAACCAAGTTGTAACGCTAAGAATATTAGAAACAACGACGAAACTCACATCCCAAGACAAAGTCACTGAAACTCTTGCGCATCGTCATGGTTCGATGCAGATCCACATGCGTCATATGTGCCACGGTTTGCAGACACTGCGGACTCTGCTGAGTTGTGCCTCGTGCTTTCATATAAGGACTGCTTGTATGGCTACGTAACGGCCTTTTAAGGGTGGTCACAGGTTTATGGTCAGTATTCAAAACTTTGTCAGCAGTGATTCTGACGGGCATGGAAGCACTACTGCACGCCTGCTCCTCCGTACCAATGCGATCTGGCTTGGCTTCAACGGATACTGCCGATCTACCAATCGGACAAGGCTTGGGTTTTCCGCCGTAAGCGTTAGTACAACCAAAGGATTGAGATAAGAATTGAGCTGACGGAAAGGGCATCTGAAATGTTGTTACGCAATATTGGCAGTGCTAATGTGTTAGCTGACATATATAGCCACTGGAAAAAAAATAAATGGCCAATTTGCTGGATGAAAAGCGTTTATTTGGGTAGGAGTTTGCGAGCTGGATAGGATTCGTATCGCTCCTACAGCGGAATACAGCGACAATGGGACAACTGGGGAATGAGGCGCTAACGTCGTAGAACACTAGCGAACAGCCGTCGGGTCATAACTGCTCAATGACCCGCTGATGAAATGACATGTTGACCATTACTCATTCATTGGTTTCCCACTACGAACGAATACTCTGAAATTGATTTTTGAAGAATGCCGAAACATAGACGGTGTGAGAAAGAAGCAAAGAGAAGCAGTAAAGGGACTAGGGACGAACTCAATGCAGATGACGCTTCCGATTGAGCGTAGTGAATACGTCAGAACGAAGGGATTACTAATGGCTGATACACGCTAGCGAGACTAAACGTCACACGGTGTATTTCTATGGGTCAACTCTATCCTAGCTTTTGTAAAATTTTTTGACAGATTTTCTCACCGAAACCGAGCAGAAACAAAGTTCGAAGAGGTTTCGTAGCGAAGTAAGCTTAAGAAGTGCTCTGTGGACCATGGAACCAGTGGAAGAAATCAAATTCGAGACGAATGAATGCTTTCAGGTTAGAAAAACCGACGAGCGCCTAGCAAAATCCTCCATCACCGTAAAATCTCGATGTGTACGAAAAGTTGGGTAAAAATGTATGATTTTCTCAATAACCAAAAGGGATAAAAACAAGAGTGCGGTATGAGAAAGTTATTCGCAAATCTTTCAGAACGAATGAGAAAACAACGAGCTTTGAGTGCAAGAAAAATCCGGAAATGTTATAAGCGAAGCAGAATAATTGGTTAGTCCTAACAGCACACCTAAAACTCATAAAATTCCTAATAATAGGGCTTATAATCGCTGCAAATTTCTCAGATAATAGGCATCATAAAAGAATGCAGGAAGTCAGAATCACCTTCAGTGAATGCCAGTTTTTGGTATAAACACCGTCGGTCCAGCGAACTTCGAGCTTCACAACACTACTTCAATAGATTTAAGCATGACATTTCATAGCATAAACTCAGAATTGTTCACAGCGTTGAGCTAGATACGAATAGAAATCGTCGTACTTGAGTAATCTATCAGAGCTCTGAAGAAGGGAACAAATCCGCCAAAGACGGATTAATTCATTCTAGCAGTTGACCAAAACAGACTGTCCTTTCACACCGCGAAATTTGCTCGCAAAATAATCATCTCGACTTCGGACGTCGACGAATGTAATGAACAGACATCGCCTACGAGCTTAAACTAATTAGCTGTTTCAGGCCCGCTTTCAAATACTGCCCTGTAATATACTACATTTTCAATAATAAAAAGATAAAGCTCTCGTCGTTGATGAATCCCTGAGGGATGCGCCACGCATTCTTTCATGAGACATCGTTTGGAGGTAATTGAATGGATATTTGGCCTTTGCAATGACTTGCGGTGGAGCCCTTGGTGGGCCATGGGCGCAGGGATCGATTCCACGTAAATGTAACAGGGCGCCCTCGACTACTGCGCCACAGGCGCTCCATCCGATTACACCTTAACTTGATATAACATATGCACTTAGACCGATTGCCTTCACTATCATCGCATTGGCAATCACGTAAACTCTTGTGTGATCACACTGTCCGCGACTAAACGAATAGAGACGGTACTGGTTACTTTCATGTACGTACTCGTTGTCTAGCATTTAGACTAACACGATGACTTCAATGCAAGGAACGTCGGCGAGAGCAAAAACTACATTAGGAGTTATCGAAGTCCCCAGTGGAATAACCCACTTTGAGATCGAACACATCCTTACAAACAGAAGATATTGCCCACTAGTGATCTGAATATTACTTCCATTCTATAGGGAACATATTTTCTAGCACAAGAAGGCTCGATTTGCCCTCACGCTCTAAAATCTCCCGTCATTGTCCAAGAAGAATAAGACAATGAAAAACGAGATCATTTTAGAGAGAGGTGAATCCCAATTTTAACTTATTATTTACTGCCTTCTCTTTTTAATGCCAGGGTATATATTTCAAATAAACCAGAACATCGAGTTCAAAATAGCTTTCTGTGAGAAGAATGCGAATCGAGATGGACGCTAACATTACATAGGCGACATCCATCATAAACCTAGCTTGTAATGAAATTGGTGAGTTAAGTAGATGCGGAACTGCGCAGATGATGGAAAGCCGCTATTAAGCTCGTTAAAAATTTATCATCTCCCCAACCAGATAGTTCTTACAGCACTCTTTAGATAATAAAGATCACCCGAGCTTTGCAACACATAGCTATGAACGAACATTCGAGCTGATAGCATAACGCTTGTACGTCGACGAATGAGGCTGCTACCAACGAAGGCCTTAAGTCCAGCGAATGCACGGCTTGCGCTCGTTGCCGATTTGAAAAGGACCATTAGAAATGTGATTTTTACCCCATACTAATTATATCGATAACATCGAGAAGTCCTCGAATCTCAAACAGTGACTGCAAACGCTTATTACAAATATAAGGGCTTCCGCGGATCTTTAAAAAACAAAACAGGAAACACATAACTTTTTGCCTACGACGAGGACTCCTGACTACGTCACAGGCTCACTTGATTATAAGAAAATGGTTGACGACGACTGGGCACGATCTAATCTTCGATTGTTTATATTTGCGTTTTTGCTTTTTTCGTTGCTGTCTCTTGCCATCTGCTCTCGAAGTAGTTGACGGACTGAACAAACTCAACGACGAAAGTACAAGATGAACTTCGGGGAAGCGATTTCAGAAATACTGTCTATGAAAATGGAGCGATTCTTATCAAAGGCAAAGAAAATCGTCACTCATACATGTAAACGTTTTAAAAAGTCTCTGACTTATCGTTTCTATGGAAGCATTCCACACACGACATAGCTTTATCCAATACAGTTTAGGCAGCTATGAGATAGAAGCAATCGGTGAGCATTGCGTCGCTTGTTTTGTTGTAAAATCCCTAATCGGCTAGGAAGAATTTTCGGCCTGCCTCTTCGACAAGCTTTGTACTATTTGGTGAACGGTGGACAACACTATAGTGGGATGATATGATGTGGTACTGGCTGAGATAACGAAATTGGTGGGACATGGCAGGCAACTCAATGACGTCAAATCTCGGTAGAATCTTTGTTCTTGATCCGATCTCAGCGAAAGTGTCCAAGCACAGTTCAAAGCTCAAATGAGAAATTTCGATGAGAAACACGGAAAATTTAAGGTTTGACTAAGAATGGAGCTTCAACTAAGAATGAAGAGAAAATTCAGAGGTAAAATAGAATGGCCTAATTATTGGTGTGATTGAGGGAGACTTTTAGTTAATGCAGGACGTCGAGTGAAGAATATTATATGAAGCACTGGCTCTCAGACAACGCTCCTAAGCCAGACATGATCGCTCTGTGTACGGGTTTCATTCAGACACGTGGACCCATTTCCTCTGAAAATATATCATTTCTCAACTAAATCGATACTAGAAGAGGCAAATTTCTCCACCACGACAACCGAAAAAATTTGCATACCTCCACCACACAGGCAATAAAAGTTAGGACGTCGTTAAGATTACAATAAGACTAAAGATCAAAATCATAATTTATTGCAATGTCTAAATTTGCATATAACAACCACAGGCAATAAAAGCTAGGACATTGCAATAAATTATGATTTTGATCGTTAGTCTTATTGTAATCTTAACGACTGTCAAAGGTAAACATAAAAACTGAGTGAAGTTTATTTTGGGTGAAGGTAAGAGAGAGCCAAATATTCTAACAATTCCACTGATTTTAATAGGAGGCCAAAAGCAGTTTCTTTCCTTGCCTGAAGCAGAACTCCATAAGAAATGAATGTCTGCCCATAAAACTAACAGCACTACTTTCATCTTCCATATTTTTCAGCGTTAGAACTATTGGAGGTTTTCATTTCAATATTAAGATAATCCGAGGTTGATGAAAAACTTCATCCAGCTGCTTCCTTTTGGTCACTGCCTGAATGAAGAAACCTCATCCGGCAATGCTGCACTGCATATGAGTATTCGATTTGATGACAGTTCGAAGATCCACATCAGAAGAAGGAACTCTTGTGAACAATCGACTGAGATCAATCGCGCTCTGAAGAAACGATGGACCCGAAACGCTAGCAGAAAAAGTGTTTTGTAAACTTCGTGTTAGCTCATCAATAGTTAAGAACGCATGGTGAATATTAATGCTTAGGTTAAAGGAAAGTCACTTCTTGAAATATTAGAGATCTATTTGAAAATCCATTTTCCGAGTTTATCGCCTCACAGTAGTGAGACGGCGGGTCTTCGTGTGATCGAACTAGGTGTACAGGGTTGCTCACTCACAAGTAGGGTGATCAAACTGAGAAGCACTTTGAAATTTCCACCCATTCGTAGAAAACCTGCTCCTGGAATTGCCGATGTACTGAAACAAATCAAGAGAAAGGGCAACAGAATCTCCGCTTAGTTACGAAGCTAATAATTACGGAAAGGTTGAGAAATAATTTAGCATCTGGCACGCCTAAGACTCGACGGAAAGGATTTAAGCATGACCTATAAAATACCCCTTCAGTGGAAACTGTGCTAAAGTGCACATGGTTGTTCATAAAGAATGACATTCAAGAATGATTGCGGTATTCAATTTCGCGCTATTTTAAGCTATGATATGTAGCACTTAAGAGCTCGATGACCACGGAACCATTTTCAAAACCAGGTTATTACTATCGTTAATTCAGTCTCAATGGTCGGAGTTGCACTGGAACACGCTTGCGGAGTCGATCCACGCGCCCATGGTCCACCAAACCTTCCACCCCTCCGGTGTCGACAAATTGGTACCAGACTTGCCTGAGAGGTTAGCGGAAATGTCTGGTTACATTAGTAGGCCACCGCGAACATTGTAAAGGCCATAGATACAATCAATCACCTCCAACGCTTCCTCTTGAAGTCGAATGCATGGTCCATCCCTCAGGAATTGATCAACGTCGAGAACTTTAATCTTTATTTATCCTTTAGTCGTCATCTGTGCATATAGTAGTTTTAGCAAGAGGTCCGGAAATAATCTGGCAAATTCTATTCTATATGTATTTTTTCACTAATAAGCTACACGAGGTTGATAAACGAATCCATTATGCAAGTCTATAAACTTCCTAATTCCTAAAATACTGTAGTGATCGAAAAATTATCATCAGTAATCGAGAAACTATCTTCCTCGCGAACGAGTTAAACCTCGAAAGATAAACGATGAATCGCTCGGGGTCGATCTGTTTGTTTCTTAGGGATGGAATCTTTCAACAACTAAGCGACGACGTGACCTATACAAAAGTCACATGATATAGAAACAATGTCCACTTTCATGTTTAAACCGAAATATCGCGGCTAGTGATTCAAGTCCTAGAAAATAAGACACAACCTTACTAATTTTACGAGGATGAAATCCTAGTTTTCTCGTTCCCACGATACCTACTTTTAGTGTTTCTCTTCATTGAGGCTCGTACTTCGAACACTAAGGAAATTGAACAAGCGGGATATGATCCAGCACAAAACATGTGATCTCTAACGCATAGCTCGTCCTTGCGGCTACCCTGCCAGCATCTCAAGAATTGACTCTCAAGAATTTATGTCCCATTTTCAATTTTTTTAAAACACCAGCCCTAAGAAAATTTAAAAATAGAAAAATATCTCATAGAAAGTAAATATTCCAATAGAGAGAGGTTGCTTATACAAGTCTACAATGTTTTCAACTACTCTCTGGTGCTCTGTTAGTAGACAGAGTACAGCGCCTTTTCGAAAAACCATCTTGTCGTTCAAGGGTTAAGCATCGCAAAGATAAATGAGTGCAGCTTTCATCTCTACTGTTACTTGAGGAAGCCCACTAATGTCGGAAATTAGTGCGCTTCTCTCCTCCAACTTTAATACCACTGTAATAGTACCCAGGATCTTTCTATTAACCTCGGCATCGAATTATGAATTCGTCGTTTTCTCTCTGAACAATCGCGAGCTTATTAAACAGCATACGTTTACATCCATACAATAACACACATACAACACAACCTTAGCTGACGTTTCGGCTGAATCGCCTTCTTCAGAGCCTGGAAGGGTACACTAATACGCAGCTTACTAGGTCAAACGCTTCAACAGCACAAACAGAAAGTGAGAAACTAAATGATAGTCACATGGTCAGCAGCTCCTCGAAAAACCCACTGTTTCTCTACATGCTTTCCACTGACGAGCGGCTGATCAACGTCGCATATGGTTGACGACTGCACCTCCCCACATCAACGATCGAAACGAAGGTACGGGGCGAGATCACATGTGATCTCGAGATATTCCTCCTTGCTGTTCATTTTAGGGTTTTTGGCATTTATCCAAAAAGCCTCAAGAAGCTTGCGCGCTGGTATTTTGGTATCCTGTGCTAGTATAGTGACTTTTATGTCGAAATCGTCTCCGCATTGCTTTTGTATGCTATGCGTGCCTAGTGGGGTACTTTGTCTTACTTTTCGTTTGCCATCCAGGTGTTCTTTTATGCGGATACATAAGTATCTGCCCGTTTCGCCAATATATTCGCCTCCGCAATCATTACAAGAGATCAGGTATATCGCCCCTGAACTCATGCAGTTCCCGTGCCTGCCATAAGGGCAGATTATGCAATTTCGTGTTTCGCATACACGGTCATATAGGCGGTTACGAGCCAGTTGACGACGAACAGTATTCATTCAGTGATATTTCAATTATCGCTACCGATTCCTCTAGATCTGCCCTTCTTAAGCATCGCTTCATCGCTACACTCATTTCATCGCTAATGAAAGGCAAGACAAAAGGGACTTCGTTTTGGCCAAACCGTTCCTTTTGGAGCGTCGCTCTCCCTCGAAACTTATCTCGTGGGGTTAAAATTTCGTAGCCATTGGAGATGGCTATTTGCCGAGCCAAGTCGCTCGATTCCTCCTTTAATTCCTTCTTCCTACACACGGAGGTGGCTGTTCGAAATATGTTTCTCACAAGCGCCCTCTTTGTGTGAGAAGAAAGGGAATAAACCAGGATGTTTTTCTTATTTGGCTTTCGGTATCACTTTGTCATGTAACCGCTACTTGATAAGTTCACTTGAACGTTTAGAAATGGAAGCCAGTTCTCTTTCGGCTTCTTCCGGGTAAACTTAATGTACTCAGACTGCTCATTCAATATAACTCAAAGCATTTGTCCATCTCCTCTTGAGTAGAAAAAATGACAAAACAGTCATCTATGTAACTGCAATAGAGTAGCGTCCAGAGATCGATAATCGGGGCTTCTATTCTATACGTGAATGCGATGGCAAGATTTGGTGCCAACCACTGTCCCATTGCCAACCCTCTCATTTGCGCGTAATGATACCCAGAGCATCTGAAAATCGAGCAGTTTAGGCACTCCTTTAGGAGAGCCATGAGCTGCTGGATGGACAAGCCATGCATTTTTATTCTTTCGTCATGTTCAACAAGAAGTTCGAAGATGGCTTGCATTGCGGAGTCATTCGATACGTTGGTGCACAGCGCGATAACGTCGTAGACGTTCTAGGAACATTTGGGTGTTCGTGAGGTGAGCTGGAATGTGGTTAAGCAGCTGGGTTAGTACTAGGCTCAAAAACCAGGTTATTCTTATCCGTTGGCCCGTCTACACAGCTGATGATGGGTCTAACCTTGAATGATGATGGATTGGTTGACGCAACATCATCAGAAGATACCAACTTATGTGTTTTAATACGTAGGTATAAGACGGACCATGTTGGTTTATTGATTTTAAAGTGCTTAAGAAGGGCAGATCTAGAGGAATCGGTAGCGATGATTGAAATACCTCCAAATACTCTTCGTCGTCAGTTCGTAACCGCCTATATGACCGTCTATGTGAAACAACAAACTGCGTAATTTGCCTTTACGGCAGGATCGGTGATTGCATGAGTTCAGGTATGTTATACCTGACCTCTTGCAAGGATTACGGGGATGAATATATTGGCGAAACGGGCAGACCCTTGTGTATCCGTATAAAAGAACACCTAGATGGCGAACGAAAAGTAAGTCAAAGTACCCCACTAGGCACGCATAGGATACAAAAGCATAGCGGAGACGATTTCGACATAAAAGTCACTACACTCGCACAGGATGCCAAAATACCAGCGCGCAAGCTTCTTGAGGCTTATTGAATAAATGCCAAAAACCGTACAATGAACAAACACCATACAGGAATGCCTCGAGATCACACGTGATCTCACTCCGTACTTTCGTATCGATCGTTGATGTAGGCAGGGGCAGCCGTCAAACATATGCGACGCTGATCAGCGCCTCTTCATCATTGGAAGGCACGTAAAGAAACGGTGTGTTTTTCGAGGAGCTGTTGACAGTGTGACTACCATTCAGATTTTCATCCTTCTGTTTGTGCTGTTGAAGTGTTTGACCTAGTGAGTTGCGTATTGGTGTACCCCACCAGGCTCTGAAGAAGGCGATTCTGCCGAAACGTCAGCTACGATTGTGTTGCATGTGTGTTATTGTATGGATGTAAATGTATGCTGTTTAATAAGCTCGCTATTGTTGAGAGAGAAAACGACGAATTTTTAATACCATTGTTAACCTCGAAAGTATAGCAGCCTTCACTTGTCCGCAGCGAAGGATAGAACCAACGACCACGTGCGTGCCGGATAACACCTATATTCACCTGCGCTGTACCTACCTTAAATCTTACAGTGACAAATTCTGATCGAAAGAACTCGTTTAAAGTTTTAACTGAATACGGAAACTTGCATCCTCTTCGATTTCACTTTGAATACGACAGAGAAACTACAGAAAGAAGCAACTCGATGAAAAGTGTGATAAAACAACATGGATGGAATAGATGCAACTTTTGAGGTTAAAGCCTTAGCCACGAAATAATACATTACTGCTTTTGTTTAATGGTATTTTATTCTACACGCAAAACTTTCTCCAGAATGCGAACTTGTCAATCAGGCTTTTACCTTGGGTTTGGATTGTTTCTTTCGTGACGGTGATTGTTTTTGACACAAGACTACTCTTAAGTTGAAGTCCAGATGGAGGTCTCCAAATTGTGAGCATGGTTGGATCTGGCTGAACGTGTCGCTGTAGAACAATACTTGATGTCAAAAAATACCATCTCATCACGGTAGCAGAGCAAACAATAGAATTGGCCGATTTAACAAGAAATCGGAAACCTGTACGGAATCCTGGGACGATCAGTACCGCATTTTGAAATGTTCTGGATGAAAGTCTAAACCATGTGGGCATGTGGAAATCAGGAACTGTGAAGAGGTTTATGGCATCTGGGAACACAACGGAACAGTTGCACTCTGTGGAGGTTTGGCGAAAGCGTAACTGCTAGTTACTCGAAGGATAAGAAAGTTGATGAAACTCAAGTGCTGCCAACTTTGTTACGTAGAATTTAGCTCCCAATTAGTTCTTCTTGCAGTTCGTTTCTTAGCCACACTTCATTATGGCTTTTTTGTTAAATGTAGGTTTAGCAAAACACAGAATTCTTAACTATCTTTTTTATTAACTACCTATTACAATGTTTTACGGCAGGGTATTGTGTGTGGTACAACAACAACGATGCTGAGATGTTTTAGCTTTTATGTTCTGCCTACTACAATTTTCACGGCAGGTTATGAGCGAAACACAACCACAACGTTGCTGACATATTTGCAAAACTCTGGAGCGCAGGTGTCTTTGGTGGAGAACGAACGCGCTATTGTCCTTTCCGGGGAGTAACGCGTCCACCACCACACCATGCGGGTCCTTCGTTTTGCCGTCTCTCAGCTAGTTCTATATAGAGGTGAATCCATTTCTGTATAACCAGGGAGAATCGTCAGAAGACTAGGATCTACTCGTCAAGAGATTCAAAGTCTGTACAGAATATACTTCCGCCCGTTCAGCCGGAAATTCGACGCGAACCTTTTGCATCATCAAAGCATTTCCCCAAAGCAGAAATTTGATTGTGAAACAAAACTAACTGGAACAAAGTTTATGCTGAAGGCCGTAAAGAAAATGTTCTGAAAAAAGACATAATGAAATGAGATTGACTGAGAGAATAAAATCACGAAGTGGAACCAAGTCATGCGAAATTCTTGCATTTTAAAACAGTTTTCTCAGAACACAGAATACCGAAGGAGAAAAATCGTTTCAGTTTCTTCATAGAATAAAGCTAGAGCTTCAACGCGAGCTGAAAGCCACTATTTTTGGGTGCTCCACGCAAGCCAAACGAAAATACGAGCAATAAATGACTCCTCATAGAGTTTTTTTTTTTTGCGCCCAGAAGGATCTAAATAATGTAACGACTAGGTTGACTGATGAGTCTACTCTACATGATTCACATTATTCCACTTAATAAACCTTCATATCGTTTTTTAAGCAACTCGTTATTCATCGCTAACTTGACAGCGCTTCTCGACAATTCTACGGGGCTACCTTCTGAAGACAATGGAAAGTAAAGGGATCTTTTCCAATGATAGCTTTCCACTTGACTCTGAAGTGAACTATAAATCTCTTATTCGAATGGATTCCGTACATAGACTGATGGAACGTCCTTCTCAAACCAACAAAAAAAAAACAATTGCTGATGAGATCTCCATATTTTCAAGCAATGTAAATGGAGCAGTTGAAGACAAGAAGGATAGCACTGTAAATAAACCAGAACACCCAGTTAAAAAAAAAACTTTCTATGAGAAGAATGCGAATAGAGATGGACGCTAACATTACATAGGCGACATCCATTATAAACCTAACTTGTAATGAAATTGGTGAGTTAAGTAGATGCGGAACTGCGCAGAAGATGGAAAGCCGCTATTAAGCTCGTTAAAAATTTATCATCTCCCCAACCAGATAGTTCTTACAGCACTCTTTAGATAATAAAGATCACCCGAACTTTGCAACGCAGAGCTATGAACGAACATTCGAACTGATAGCGTAACGCCTGTACGTCGAAGAATGAGGCTGCCACCAACGAAGACATAAAGGTGAAACATCGTGGTTACAGCCTCAGCATAACTGGGTTAAATGTGGGATGTGCCCCTGATCAATCCCGTTGATGGGGGGCAATGTTTTTACTTAAAATTATAACTGATGACAAATAATAACAATAATAGGAGCTCTCAACAATAGTGGTAATAATAATGATAAAGACGAGAATGAGAACGGCGACGTGTAAGCTTGCGGTAGATTTTTGATTTACTAAGCTCTAAATTTGATTAAACCAACTCACTGTGCTGCTTCTTCTGCCGCTTTTTGATCGCAGCCTCTTCTCGTTCACTAAAAAAAATGAAAGTTGTTTTGGCGAGATTTTCAGGATTTTTTCATAGAGGACTTACAGCTTCTGATGAAGGCCGTAGAGCATCGAGCGTAGGCCAGGTTCTTGTTCCTTAGAGGTGTGACTTCTTTTACTGCCCTGAAACCGTGGCGGTATTGTGATTGTATTCGCACAGAAAATGTTACCGAGTAAAATTCATCGGAGGGCGGTAAAACACACAAAACGAAAAAAGCCTTGCGAGAGACGAACATCTTCGACAAAACAAGCACAGCACAGACAATCCACAACTGAAAAACTGACCTTGGTGAATAGTTTTACAATGCTCTCCATACTGTGAAGATGTCGCCCCTGTGCCGAATCCATTTTCAGTTCTTTTCTTTCTCAGCAGTCAGAAAAACTTTAGTAAAAAGTTTCACTTTCTTCTTTTATTGAACTCTGGCTACTTTTCGGTTCGTTGCTCCGCTAGCCAGAATTCTAAGTGAAGGTTTCTTTTTGAAGAAAAAATCTGAGAAGCAGCTTTGTACAAAATTTTGGGTGTTCCTCCATCAATAGTTCATTTCTAAACCGACTAAGCTGACATTGACTTTAAGATGAACTAGTTTGAACTACTCTCCTCACGGTTTACCGTCTCATCGTGGCCGGGAGGTCTTCCTGGGTGTCGGGTTGCGATGTACAGCGCGGGGATTCGTCCTCAGGAGGCAGGCTCACCTAAGCTGAGAAGAAGTCTAGCGTTTCCATCAGGAAGCCTAGCTAAGAGTAAACCAACACCAATACCAGTATCCGCCACCGTCTTGGTATCAAAGTCGCTTGGTGCCAAATTTCCCCCTGATCCACAAGGGCTGCGACTACCCGCGGTGTTGAAGACCTGAGGCAGACTTTAACCTGGCCAACGTCGGGATTCCAGAGAACCACAGTGGCTTAACCAGCAAATCTCCCATAAATGATGATTATGCTGGGGCCCGCACAACCAGTGAGGACGGGCCGTTCAAGTGTCAAGTGTCAAGTTTAAATTAAAAGTTTTCCGCTCATTCGCGCATAGCTAAAAGAAGGAAAAAGCAAGAAATGAGGCGTGTGATTTTTTTTGAATTTCAAGTTAGAAAAGATTTTAAGAACATTTCTTGGACCGAATCTTAAAAATTATGACCATCTTCATAGTTGGAAAATTTTCTATATTTGAAAGTGGGAAAAAGCCGATATCCACTCTCGTAAAAAAGTAAAAGTGTGCTATTTTAGCAGGCCGAAATCTACATAGAAAAAGACCCAAAAGGAAACCGACTCTTGAACCGAGGCCTCTGTCCTCGAGCGCGACCTTCATCTCCACACCTAGAGAAGAACGCGACCGTCGAATGAAACTCTGTCGATGAAACGAGCTTTCCGGCATGGCGATCTTAACAAAGCACTATTACGCTCAAAAGATTTTCAAATAAGCGAAATAAAACAGTAAAGCAGCTTGAATAAAAAATTTCGGGCTAGTTGAGTTGTGTTTTGTGAAAGCGCTCTAGAGTGATACAGTACCACCAGTGAATTATTACATTATCTCACATGTCCATTTCCTCTCGACTCGTCGTCCTTTCCCAAGCCATCCACCGGTATAGCAAGAGTTGATGACATTTATAGTGGTTCGTATCCCTAAAACGCCTTCTGCCTTCGATTTATCGTGAAATCGTGGCGATAATAATCTAGGCACGATCGACATTATTAGCAAATAGAACGATAAATAACAAAGGAATTTGGCTAGCTAGTCTAAATCTCGATGTTAAACAAATAATCTCTAGTCACTCTTTTGAAATGATTTCATTCTCGTTTACATAGTAAAACATTTCCTCGTTGGCTATTAGTTGCAAAGTGCTAGTGAATTGTTCATAGGGTTGAACAAAAGGTACTAAACAACAGCGTTAAGAAGAGGGAACGCATAACAATCATCAGTGACTCCTCTGGTTACGACTACAATGGAATTGTTGTAGCCGCAAGCTGTCGAAAGCAAGTAAAGTAAATTAGGATTAAGTTTGGATCAAATACGAAACGAACAACTACTTTTGAAACTTATTTGAAGGCCAATTATCTCTGTTTTGAAAAACCAAATAATCAAAGCTGTTAAAGAAAAAGTAGGCAAACGTATTGCCCTTAGGGAGAACAGACCATCCATGACAAGGGCCAGAATTTTAGTACAAAGATCGAAACGAAATCTTTTAGGCTTATGACACATATAGGCTATTTTGATATTCCCATCGTTAAAACTACTACGAAGAAGAATATCGAATTACAAAGTTTTATATGACAGTTTAAAGAATGGGAGAATCCCATAAGCATGCAAGGTAGCGCGAGCGGGGAACCTTCTGAGAGCTGATGCCTACCCCGTCTTACACATACAGCTTGCGAGGTACGTGACGTCTGGTCAAGCACATTGACTGCGATAAAAAGAGAGTTTAAGACTGTTGAAGTTGAAAGCTATGCGATTGATAGTGCTGCTTATTTTCACGTGAAAAAGAAAGGTCGACGAGAAGCACTTTCAGGGCCACAGCTTGATTTTCTAATGCGCGCTGTTTGATAACAAAGATCGCCCACGAGAAAGAGAATTGACAAAAATGGATTGTATACCACGAAAATGACATTTATACAATGCCTAGAGTGGATACAGAAATCGTTAGCACTGAAGTGAAGAATATGGTTAAGAGATTTGAGGAAACCTTCGGGAGAAAAAAGAAGACATTGGTATTTTGAGCCTGCAACGGCTGAAGGATTTTTATATCGTGCGTGAGGTCACAAAGCAACTGATGGACGAAGGACAAGGGAATCGCACTCTATGGAAGCGCAACAAACTGTCGTTAGAGAAGAGAAAAAAAACTTGCTATCAATTATACGGAAAAGTACGAAGGAAGTAGTAAATCTGTGACAACAGGTTTAATCGGCTACTGAATAAGTACGGAATTTTAGCCAAAACAAACGAAGAATTACGTGTGGCTGAAGAGTAACTTCCTAAAGGAAGAAAGGACGAGAACGGAAACAAGTGAGGAAAGTTGGTAGTCTTCAAACAGAATGAAATGAGTGTATAAGTTGAGGTAAATTAACCATGATATACCAAGGTTTTTAACAGGAATCTACAAAACAAGTAAAGCTATAAGTCGAGAGAAATTTCTCTTTTTTCAATGACGCTCGGAGGAGTGAAGTGCATAGCAAATACTGGAAGGCACATAAATCCGCCCTGGTAGAAGAGGTAACAAGAACGAAAAGGGTCATCAAAACGCAAGCGGCTGGCAAGAAAGACAATCGACACGAACAAAAGTCTGGTTCTGCAAACAAAGCTGAGAGCTTTAGCAATTAAACGTGAAACGTCTTCAAAATCTCGTGATCTTCGACTGACACAAGACATTCACTGTGCGTTTTTTCAGATCAGGCGCTGGCAGAGCAGTAATAGTGGTGCCGCTCGATTGCCCTGGTTCGACCTTGCACCATTCAACCCGAGTCCTCATCCACCTGCTCTCGGCGGATTGGTATCACATTTATTCCGAAATAACCCGATCTCTCAAATCGACAAAGGTTGGAGACTAACTGTAATGAAGATCTGAGAGCGCTTTATTACAGTTACCCAGATTTTCTAGAGATAATCGAGTTGACCAACGTTCAGCAACATTCAAAATTAATATCAAAAACCCTCAACAAACAACCAAACCCCCGAAATAGTTGGAAATGCCTACGAGTGGATGAAGAAACGAATCGAGTACAAGAAATGCTGGGATCACAGAAATATGTGATGTCCGGTCGCATAAAATAAAATAATTTATCCAGAAACGTAGCTTACCTTCCATTCGGATTTGACTATGGGAAATAAATCGTGAATAAAATTTTATAGAAATTAGACACAAACCGAGTGACGGCAGACCAGGATTAGGCAAGCCAGTGTTTACTAAATTCAGTAGTTGACATCTTATGATTTGTAGAAGAGGAAATAGTCAACTTAAATGATCTATTAAGAAACTGAAACGTATCTTTCCGTATAAAAGAGAGTCATAGAGTATATCAATTCTATTGAAATACACCGCTACAGTCGCCTTTCCTAGCTGACTTTTATACCAATATTTGAAACAAACTATTTCGTTACTCGTCTTTATAGCTTGAGGGGCACGTGTGGCGTAGTGTTCGGAGGCGCCCTGCAACAAACACGTGGAATCGATCCCCATGTCGGTGGCTCAGCAAGCCTTCCACCCCTCCGGGATACTGGCTCGATACATTGCTAGGCCGCCGCGAGTCATTGTAGAGGCCTTTATTTATTCAGTGAGATATACATTCATTGACCTTCAACGATGCTTAATGAAGTCGAATGCATGGCACATCCCTCAGGGATTGATCAACGCCGAGAGCTTTATCTTTTATCCTGTGTCCTTTATTACGTGTATACCAATCAGTAAGTGTCGGAGGACTCATTCATTATTTGTTTTTGTTCTCTCATCTTCAACTTCGAGCTTGATCCCATTTGTTCTGCTATTGACTCAAGGGACTTGGGAACAGTGGTTAGAGGTGTTGGATAGTTTCTGGTTTGATCTAGTACCGCGCAAACCAAGTATCGGAATTCATGAAGAAGTAAAAGCTCTCAAATGCTAGCAGAACTTACACTTAAATTAGAGGACCATCATGAATGACGAAAGCATGACAACGATCCAAATGGAAGGAAGTGCTGAAAACCGTATATTATGCAAGTTGGGTCATATGTAAAAAACAAAATGAACAATTACGTTATCATATTGTGCAAAAATGGTGGGTAAAGCTATCGGCATTGACCAATTCCTGAAGGATGAGCCATCCATTCGACTTCATTAAGCATCTTTAGAGGTGATTGAATCCATATCTAGGCTATACAATAACTTGCGGTTGCCTACCGATCTATTGAGTTTGTTCTGCTACTATCCTCCTGAGAAAGTGTGTTACTAATTTGGCGACTCCGGAGAGATGGAATGCTTAGTGATCCTTCCTGGGCAGAGAGGGGAGTGAGGATCTGACTCAAGGAAATGTTGGAAATGCCACTTCGACAAAAAAAATTTATATAGAAAAATGTGAGACGAGGTCAGAGAACTGAATGAAGCATGTAAAGTGGCGGTACTTGACGATCAAAAGGAGTGGAGGTTATTTAGTGGAAGACAAGGGACAAATTGGCTCGTTTTCATCAATATCGGAGCTAATCACAATGGGTGAAAGGGTTAGCACAGGGAATGGGGAACGAGGAACCAGATACAATTTCAACCTTTCAGGGAAAATGTATAGACAAGGAGTCCTTTGCCAGGTTTGCGGGGCAGAATAATGGTGAATATGCAAAAATTCTGAGTCCGAACTAATAAACTTCTATTTTCGTATTCTTGACGAGCTGATAAAACTTGGTCCTACTGGTGTATTAGAAGAGTGCTGCTAATATCAAGAACAACTCAAACACTAATTTGCCGATCTTGTAGAGATGAGAGGCTCATGGCAAGGAATGGAATTGAAACAACGACCTCCTATGTGTTGCACGGCACCCCTAAGCACTTAAGCAAGTCCTCAATCTGTCCGTTACTCTCATAAACCCCTTCTTTCAAAATTAAGTCCCTTGTAACACGGAAAAAGTCAGGTTATTAATTTTGGTCCATGAGTTAAATTTTCAATGAAAAAGTGTTGTTCAAAATGCTAAAATTACATCATTTCTGAGGTTACGAGGACATTCCTATGTTCATTTTCCTTTTTACTTTTTTCGCCTTCACAAAAAAAACCCACTTCCAAAAACTACTAAATGAATGAATAATTATTCTTATAGATCAGTGGAATATTAATATAACCAATGATAACCGAGTCGAAATAATTTAAACGAAGAATGAAACTGACAACGAGAGAATTTCAGATTCAAATATTTACCGAAAGCTAGTGGATGACTCGTTCCAGAAAAGCATGGGAATGAGAGAGTAGCTGTTGGTCTTTAGTAGACGCCATGGTTCGCGTTGGGATGACAGGTGATCAGGAAGGCAGTAATAGAGCGCAATCCTCACACACTCCAACGACAATCAAGCAGGATATCCGATAATCCAGCCAGCTCTTTCACCGAACTCAAAAGTCAACCGTCAGCTTATATCTTTACGAATGACGCGCTAAAACGTTCGGTGTTGATCAATCCCTGAGTCATGCGTTATGTGTTCGACTTCATTAAGCATTTAGAATTGGCTGAATGTACACATGACAAATAAAGTGATCTTGATGGCTTACCGATAAATGTAGGCCGCACTTTTATTCCTAGAAACAAACTAATTCGACAATTGGTACAGTTTGTCAACGTACTGTGGACACGCCTAGGCTATGGCTCTGGATCGAAATAACGAATTCATGTGCATTTACTGGTCACCAATAACACACTGCACTGCATGTGCAAATACTAGCTACCAGATGAGAACCTCAAACCGTCCAGCTGCACTCAATATTAATTCAGATAGAAAAATAGAAAAAACAAACGATGCCGCATTGGTGAAATGATGTTTGCCATAGATTTGGTGGTGGTTAGGATCATCCGAAGAGATTTCTTGATGCATTGTAGCCTACGTACCACCACAAACGAGAAATCCTATGCCGACTACGAATTCCCACCTCAATTTTTGACTTCAAACCAGAAATAAAACCAAGGCACGACGGTCATGAAGCATACTTATACGCTAAATAGTTGCAACAACTAATGAAATGGCAATCCAAACATAGACTGAAGCAGTTCCTAAGCTAAAGACAAACAAGTGGAACCTAAAAATCAGCTTTAATTATTATACGTAATCTCTCATTGGTAAGCTAAAGGTTGATGAAAAGAAACCGTTCACAATGTTCACACTCGATTCGACTCGGATCAATCCAGCCCTGAAAAACGTTACGGCGCCGAAACGTTAGACGAATAAAGTCTTTAATAAATCCACGTTAGCTTATCAGTGCAGGAATACATACTGATTAGACACGCCAAGGTTAAAGAAAAGTCGGTTTTCAAAACTTTCATTTTTTTTGCTGCCCCTTCTCATTTCATGGCAGATTGCAGTGTGAAATAAAGCCACAGGGATGCCGAAATATTAAAAATTGGTTTAGTTCACTTCAACTCTAAACATACCGGAATGTTGCAGGTAATCCAAACAGCATTTACTAATTTGGGCGCACTTGTTCAATCGTTGCAGAACCGCCATGAACTGTTTGCATTCATGTGTATTCTGAGACGTTAGGTGCACCGGACAAGCAGTGCACATAGTCCTTTTAGTGGTGTACGTCGTCCTTCTAGTGATAAACTACAAAGAATCTGAATCTTCGGCTAAGAGGACGAGAGAATCCGATGTGTCGTAATCCACTGGTTAACATGCGACCTTCGTCTTTTTAGTGTGTAGTTATTGCCAGGCTCATTTCTTTTTTATGTTCATCTTGATTATTGGTAGGTAGCAAACGCCAATTGAGTCGAGATCAAGGTCGCAAGACCATCACCCCCGCCGACAGAAATGAAGCACTGACGAAGAACTTCATGTTAAGCGACTGACTTTAGTCGTCTCAGAAAAATATTCAAAGCCAGCCAAAATTTTCACCTTTAGGCTATTGGAAAAAAATTGTTAGTAGAATAAGCTGTGCATCATACCGTTCATGTTTTGAGGAAGGCGAAATCCAAAATAATTGTTATCCTTTGGGAAATGACGAAGGTGGCAAAAACAATCTTATACACTCGTCGAGAACATAAGCTTAATTTCCTCTTGAGATTATTGTGTCTAATCTTCCGTAAAGATGCTTTCTTCTACAGTCTGTAGGCTTCTTGACTAGGAATACAACTGCTTATCAGTTAACTCAAAAAACCGATTTTCTATAAAGCTGGGCGTAAATGATCGATCACTGATGAGAGCGTTAAGTAGAGAACTAGCTGAGAGAAGTGCAGAGTAAGAGCACGTGGCGCAGCGTGTACTGCGCGAGATCCCCGGAAAGGGAACTCGTGGTTCGATGTAGCTCAGAGTCCCAGTTCTGCGAATATCTTAGCGTTGTTATGGTTATAATTAATATATTTATCTACACATCCTTATGAAGCGATCAGTTATACGTGATATTTGTTACTTCTCTCAAATTTGGTCAAAAAATACAAATAAAATCCATGCAGAAAAGTAATAAGATATAGTGTAGGGTCGAATTATAGTAATATTACTTCAATCTGTTAGTTGCGACATTTGTGCAAAAGTGCAATGGAACAGTAAACTAGAAATTTCATCAGTAGTGAATGATAACGTGGAGCGGATAGCACACTGGTAGTGATGTCCGTTCGATTCTGCTCTGGACCAACTAAGCTTCTCATCCCTCCGCGGTCGGTAAATTGGTATCGGGCTTGTCTGGGAAAACATCACTCTCTGCAGTCCAATTGGGAAGGCCCCAGACCAGCTCTCTCAGGACTCTAGGGAGAATTGGTCACCAGCACTATACGACATTTGAGATGAAATGAAAATCCTCAGGTATTAACAGAAGCCACAAGTATCCCTCCGCGGTCGGTAAATTGGTATCGGGCTTGTCTGGGAAAACATCACTCTCTGCAGTCCAATTGGGAAGGCCCCAGACCAGCTCTCTCAGGACTCTAGGGAGAATTGGTCCACCAGCACTATACGACATTTGAGATGAAATGAAAATCCTCAGGCATTAACAGAAGCCACAAGCCAAGTTGGAAGCTCTTCGTGGACATTGGATATGGTGAAACGAAATGAATGTGGGAAGTGCTGGGATCCGCACAATAGACGTGAAGACGGGTCAAATAACATAAAATGAATAAAAAAGTGAATTATAGCAGTCATTGTTTACAACCTATTGAACAATAGTAGTGGCTCTCGAGCATATCACTGTGAGTAATAGGATTTCGTGAAGAAATGAGCCGAGATAAATTTATTTAGGTGAAAACGATACGAAGATTAGTGGCATTTCGATAAGTGGAACAGCAAAAGTGTAAGTGGTACACATTAGAGAAGTAAAAAAATCTGGTTGTGAGCGCAAAAGAAGGTCGAGAAGGAACAGAGAAACCGGATATGAAATCAATCAGACCATTGTACTATCTGTAACCCACTGAACTATCGAGTAACGCAAGAGAGTGGACACCGGTAAAGTTTCCATACTTTTTTCTTGCAAACAAGAGTCACTTAAAGGGTTACATTTCCTCAGAAGAAAAGAAGAGCGCCACTTCTTTGTGTGAGGCGATTTTTTAAAAGGATATTGGCAGAAAACAATCACTTGTCGTTCGCAGAGTTTTATTTGGTGGCCATAGGTTTAGCTGTGCTTCTCGTCAGGTTGAATCACACTGTTGGTGAAGGAACCCTCTGCAGACCATGGCACCACAGAACACGATAAAGCAATGAACCATTCTAGGAATTAGTGATTACAATTGTAATAATAGCACTATAGATAATAACAATGATAGGATTGTCAATAGAAAGATAAAGCATAAAGCAGAAGCAAAAGCATAAATAGCTCGCCGTTCATCAGTCCTGGGCCATACACTGAATGCATATCTGGCCTGCACAAAGATTTCCGGTGACCGATGTACCAAGCTAATGTTACTTACTAGGCAAGTTTGTTTCCAATATCCGACACAGGACGTGTGGGAGGCTTCGAGAAGCTAGATCGTGGGAACGAATAGATGACCGGTCCCAGTCCACTTTGTAGTTCGCACCCCTTTTGAGTAGCAGTAACAATAACAGTAATGTTAATACGCTATCAATAATGACGACATTAGTAATAGCGATAATAATGCTAGTTATAGTAAAAATAAAAATAGTAGTAATAGTAATAGAAACGACTTGAAGGGTAATAATTTAGGATCGTGATGTAGAAAACTAGGTGTAAAAGGGAAATAACATTACCATCATGACAGAACTGTTGGAAAGCCTTTGGTTGGCGTTAGTAGGATTTCCGATTGCCCTGTCGTATGCAAATGCTGGTGGCCGGATTCTCCTTGCTCGAGAGATAAGATGAACATGTTTTAGATGAAGGTTTACATCGAGCCTAACTATCAGTATTGCTGCCATTCGTGCTGAACACCTTACATTCTGTGGATGCCAGTCATTGACTGTTCATGCACAGTTTTTTTCTGTGAAACACATTACACGTCCATTCCACCTGATTGCAAAAATCTTGATGCATTCAGAAAGGCTTCTGGCTTTCGATAGTCAATGTAGGCAGATATTTAGCACTTTCATATCTCTTACGTACGTTCAGATTTTCGGCAGCTAGGCTAAATAAGAACAGTGGTGTCGAAAAACGGGGTTAGCCAAGTGTTTTTGCCTTCTTCACAAACAATATCGATGTCCTTATGTACTCCTTACGTCGTTTGTATCTCTTGGTCGGCTTTGCATTTGCGCAGCTCGTAGTATTGACAATTAGATATGGATATAAAGAGTACGAGCTATTCGGAGACGGTGCATCCATCTTAATTTCATATTCCTCCTAATAATCAGCCGAAGACCTCTACGCTATGTTGCCTTATCCATCTCAGCCCCATGTTGGCTTACTGGAACTCTGGTGACGAATTCTCGGACGCTAATACACAATCTCCCACCGGGACCACCTTTCATAACGTCGAAATATTGTCGCTGTAATTTCTCGATGCGGTGTTATATATTTAATGAAGTATCGTTGGATACTAAGTAGTGGGGGTTCAAGTGGCCCTAGGCAGTCATGGCGGCTTTCATCTAATATTAAGAGCCTTCTTGAAGTTCATCAAAGCAAGACTTAGCGTTGTCTTGTATATCTACGTGCTTCAGAAAGTTTTATAACTTTGTGGTAGGAATAATGATGAAGAACACTACTTAATACGTTGATTGCTCCAATTGTGTCACAAGTCTAAAGATCTGTCAATCCTGTTAAAGATGAATTAAAGACACGGACAAAGCAGAGAGCACGCAGACCGGACGGGAGTTGTCAGCGTCATGAAAGGCTTTTTGCAAAGCGCTATGTTCCTGTTGGTTTGCAACAGTTTGAGAACTTCACTCCATTGACATGAGTATACAAAAAACCTGGTTTCCGCATGAAAAAGACTGGTGATTCTTTCTTCAGACGTTGAGTATAACGTTGCTGTTGAATACATCCGCCTTTTCTTCGATGGTATGAGTGTAAGCGAACATGGGTGTTGTAGAAGTTGGAAAAAATTTCTGGATTACCACTTTCAGCATCCATCCTGTAGATGATGAAGTCTTGAGGAAATGAAGTGCTTCCATTTCAATCAACCTCTGTACCAGAAGCTAACAATATCGCATTTCTTTCAGCATAATTTTCGTCCGGAAGCATTTCACAGAACTGGGATATACGGACGATGATTGCACAAGGCTACTTGAGCGACAAGGTTTTCGCGTTAGTTTAAGATGCCTCCACAACACGCATTTCCTGACTACTTAAATACTCCTACCTTCCTCGTACTGTCATGATGATACTACTGAATAAACTTCTCTTTTTTCTCAGTTCGCGCAGTCAATAACGGTAACTTCCTAGATTCCAGCCAATGTTTTCTCTACAACTCTAAAAACTATAAAATTATGAAAATATCAGTTTTTCTTTCAGACAGGTTGAGCTTCAGTTGTTGCAGGTGAGTCTACATTGACACTCGAAACATTTCAGTGACTTTATTTCGGGCTTTTTGGCCAAATCAATGTAAAAGTAGGAATGAACATAAATATGACTAAATTGCTAACCCAAACCCGGGACGCGTGGGGCGCAGTGGTCGGAGGCGCTCTGCAACACACGCGTGGAACCGATTACGTGCCATGATCCGCCGAGCCTTCCATACCTCCGGGGTGGGCAAATTTGGTACCAGATTTGTCTGGGAAGATATCAGCACTGGCTCGATACATCGGCCGGCCACCGCGAGTCATTGTAAAGGCCAGATATGCATTCAATCACCTCCAAACGATGCTTAATGAAGTTGAATGCATGGCGTATCACTCAAGGATTGATCAACGGCAAGAGCATTATCCTCTTATTATTCATTATCAACGTTTCGTTTTCGATTCTCCTTTCCCGCTTTTTTCGGGCTAAATTCGGTTTTTTGAATCGGTGCCATTTATATTGTTTATGTATTCATTTCACAAGGAAAAGACGTTTCTATTCCACCAAGCCTCTTAACTCTCTGAGGCGAGAAATTGCTACCAGACTTGTCTGGGCCCAGTTCACTTCCTCCAGTCTACGTGGGAGCGCCCTGATATGCCTATCCCAGGATTCCAGAAGGAAGACACTGAATCGGCATTCAGCGACATTAAAAAAGAAGAGTGAAAATCCTCAATGAACAGTCGAATCCACATGCAAAAAAATTGTAGTATGGATGGGAGGAAGCGAATCGAATGCAAGAAGTTCTCGGATCTGAGCACTATATGATCTCCTGTCATGAAGAAAAAAAATATACTTCCTTTAGAATTGTAATAGCCAATATTTAAAGGAAACCTAGCAGGATAGAGACCACCTAAAGATCATGAAAACCAAACGGAGAATTCAGGACGCCTGAAGTCGTATTCAGCACGTCCTCAACAAGTACCACATATTCAGTTGCTGCCCAGTTGGACAAATGATGGAAAAAGCAGCGATTTCTCAGAAATCATATCGATATGAGAGGCAAAACACATGCAAACAATTGATGCGATCAATATTTCGAAAGAAATACGAGGTGGGCTTGCAACAACAAAACTAAAAGGCGTCAGATTCACAACAAATCCTCACAGCAATTGCAGAAAACCGACTATCATGAGCAGTGATCAGCTGGGAAATTGCGAATGATCAATAAGACCAGAGAGCTCATGGAAAACTACGGACTCAGTAAAGCTGCTTACGAACGCGTACGTCAAACCACGAGAACTACGCGAGAAGCTGATTAGTTACAGAAGAGCACGAAAAATGAGTCCCACGACGATCGTAATTTCTTCCTAGGTTATGTTTATGCAAAGGCGATGACATCTGTTCTAAGGTTCAATTATGTCAGTGGAAACGTCCAGAGTTGACATTGTAGATGTAAACACATTGAAAACGGAACACATGAAAAACTGAACGACTGGTGCTTTTCTGCCAGTGGCTGCGTATTTTAAATTGGTACACACGGAAGAGGAGACCACAGTTTCCCAAAGCGAAAACAAACACTTCTGGTTGGGAATGAGAGAAGACAAAAGCCCCCACACATCTCACCGTCGTTGTGCAAACAAACAACGACAAAAACTCTCATAGTGCGGATTCTCTTGCATTAAATGACAAAAACAAGCACAATATAACTAATGATTACTCGGATTGACATAAATCCACGCACAGCCAATCCCATAACGCCAGTTGAAGAGATTCATACACGCGACGCTGTGACTTCTTTAGAAGTTATGTGGTTCAAAAATAAGGGTCGCCTGCAGTTTTAGACCAAAATCATCCCACCTCCTATTGAAATTTATCGATTGGAATAGAAAGCTATCATACGAGAATAAAGAGCTCTTTGCCTACAAGATACTAGTTTTCCTGCCATAAAAGGATAAAATAAAGGATAAAGCTCTCGACGTTAATCAATCCCTGATGGATGCGCCATACACACGACTTCATTAATCAGCGTTGGAGGTGACTGAACGCATATCTGGCCTTTACAATGGCCCACGCTGGCCTAGCGATGTATTGAGCCAGTAGTTCTTTCCTCCCAGACAACTCTGGCACCAACCTGCCGACCTCGGAGGGATGGAAGGCTTGCTGACCCACGAGAGCTGAGATTGATCCTACGTGTGTGTCGCAGGGCGCCTCCGACCACTGCGCCACACACGCCCTTCAAGCCATATTTAGATTAAACCGTGGTTTTCCAGAGCCCACAAAACCTTTCTCTTCACTTTTTTTTTGCTTTAGTGTTCGTATTTCGGAGGGTTGCAACTGAACTAACGGGATTTGATACAGCAAGATACGATGGTGTCCTCCAATATAGAGATAGCGCTTGAGGCTCCTACATTTGCGTTAAATACTAAAAAATTAAATTTCGCTCAGCTATGCTAGCTATTTTAGCTATTTTAAACGGCGTGATACAGGCCTTATAAAGGATAGCTCCAAAAGCTCTCGGCGTTGATTTGTCCCTGAGGGATGCGTCATACATTTGATTTCATTAAGCCTCGTTTGGAGGTGATTGAATGCATGTCTGGCCTTTAAAATACTCGTGGTGGCTCACCGATGTATCGAGCTAGGGCTGCTATCCTTCCAGACAAGTATGGGACCAATTTGTCGACCCCAGAACAACGGAAGGCTTGGTGAGCAAAGACTTGGGGATCGATGCTATGTGTATTACAGGCGCCTCCGGCCGTTGCGCCACACGCACCGTCTTGAAAAATTATTTCAAAATATTTCCCTATGCAATGAGCGAAGCAGAAAATTTCGAAAGATTTCGCCCTAAATGACATCATATCTGCAGTATATTCCCTAGAGTAATAAGGCAGTCTATTCTCTAACGGTATCATGTTCTCAGTCGCTCAAGTTCTCTAATCATTAAGAAAATATTGTTTACTGTTAGAAAACCAGCTAGTACACAAAGGCGGAAAACTGGGCGTCTTCGTCAATGGATCAACACCTCCTTGTCAACTCGCCCAGTGAAAGTTGTTGATGACAAAATAAAAGCGGGGAGGCGGTACGACCTTTGTGTGAAAATATTGTGGATTTCTGGCAATGAAGAACGAGTCCTGTGAAAAAATCACATCACGAGAAAAGAAAAAAAGCCATCCCAAAGGTTTTGTAAGTTTTCACTCTCATGAACTATGTTTATAGAAAATAGTTGTGTTTCTAGTTCATTTTGATATCTCAAAAATCCACGCAAGAAGCCTATGCTATACAAAATCCAAGACTTTCTTTCAGTTTTATCAATGAAAAAGTAGTACCTCAACGCGCTATTGATAAGGCTATCAGGTAGGATCGCTTAAGCTTAGACCTAAAAGAGTTGATACTTTTCGTCAAAAGGGTGCGTGTGGCGCAGTGGTCGGAGGCGCCCTGCAACACACACGTGGAATCGCTCCCCGCGCCCATGGCCCACGAAGCCTTCCATCTCACCGGGATCGGCGAATTGGTACCAGACTTGTCTGGGAGGATAGCAGCACTGGTTCGATACATCGCTAGGTCACCGCGAGTTGTTGTAAAGACCAGATATGCGTTCAATCACTTCTAAACAATATTTAATGAAGTTGAATGCATGGCGTATCCCTCAGAGATTGATCAACGCCGAGAGCTTTATCACGTAACGACCGTTGCTAGTTTCTCGACAACTACACTATTCGAACAGTAGAAAGTGAGATCATACAACGGCCCATTTTCGCTTCTCATAAATGGATCTTCGAAAACACTCTTCTAATTTCCGGTTTTTTAAAATAAAAGCTTCTGAAGTGACCGAGAACAAAGTTTCTATTTTTTAAAAAAAACTTCTAAGGGAAGCATGCGAGCCGCAAGCACCAACAATAACATTGACGGACACCACAGTGTCCGCTGAGAGAAATCCCAACTGTTCAATCGATACGGCATTCGAAAGGCGAGCTTCCATTGAAAAGAAAGCAAACTGATTGGTTCTGAAGGATCAAAATCTTATCGCATATTGGGAAATTTGGTAGCGGCAAAATAGTTATTGTTTATGGACAATGAAAAACCTATACCTCACTTGCAATAATCTATAGATTATGACAGTCCTTATTTGATTTGATAGATCTAACATTAGCGACGAAATGTTTTTTTAAGGTTAAGAAATGTTACTATAAACGGGTACGCAAGCTAATGGACCAGTGCACATGGGGGTGCTCCCTGGTCTTCAAGATATCAGTGGCTAATTTTTTTAAATAGGGTCTGTTTCCTCCTAAGCAAGTCTGCAACCAATTTCCTGACTTGGGAAAGCACACATGCTTGCTTGGCTCAGCGCGATTTCGAACCAGAGGCCTTGCCGACGAATTGAGCAGCGTGTATTGCGTATTGTATTGTGTATTGTGGCTTCCGACCATTGTCTAGTCCTCATTATGTGTTAAAAATGTCTTCCCACTCTGTTGGAATCTGTTCTCCACAAGTCTATTATTGTCGCTGCTATTATTATTTGTTACATTTATAATGCCTAGTATTGTTACTAAGTACCACTACCATTACTTACTAGGCTTACTACTAAAGGTGCAGCTGTAGCGCAGTGGTTAGAGGCGTCGTGCAATGCACATGGGTTCAATCCCCCTCCCCGGGCTCACTAAGCCTTACATCTCTTCGGGGTTGGCGAATTGGTACCAAACGTGCCTGGGAGACAACAATATTTACTCGATATAGGTCAAATATGTATTCAGTCACCCCTAACGATGGTTGGTAAACATGAATGATAGCGCATCCCTTAGGGATAGATCAACGCAGAAAGCTTTATCCCTTTTCCTTTATTACTACTAAAAGTGAAGGGAGGAGAAAAGTGAAAAGACCTTAAATTTTAAAGAACACAAAATCTATTGATACTCAATGGGATCTGAGCGAAATATGAAGAAAGACTTGCTCCGCGGTTAACGTTCCAATTGGCTTCGCAGAACTTCGACCAAGTAAAGAGAGTCTTTTATAAAGGCTAAAAGTTCCCTAATTGTGACGGAAAGCTATTGAAGGGTTCATCGATGCGTTTTTTTCTTTTTTTCATTTATTCCGTTCGACTTTGTGCCCACTTTTTCGGTATGAGTGACAAAAATGTGGCCCAAAAATCAGGGAATTCTGGTTTTCCAGTGCCCACCTACTATATTTGCATTCTTCGCGACCTTGCTGTAGGGTCATTCTTCGTCAAATGTCGCCTATGACACAGTGGTTACAGCTGTCCTTCAGTGCATAATGGATTCAATAGTTTGATCCGTAGTCCCAAGCTCGCCAAGCCCTCTATCCCTCCTGGTTCGGCATTTGATACCAGGCTTGCCTAGGCGTATAGTAACACTGATTTAATGCATCGGTAGAGCATAACGAGCCATTGTATTAATCAGATGTGCACTCAGCCACCTCTAACAATGTTTAATGAAGTCGAATGACGTGTCATGGCTTTTCATTCTGCGATTGAAAACCGCAGAACACTTCGAAATCAAACACACATTGTCTGAAGCTGATTTCTGCATCATTAGAGTATTAATTAGAGTACTCTACTGATGCAGAAATCAGCTCTGAGAAAGGCGAAAACCGCCGAAACGTCAGCTTGCACGTAAATAGAGAAATAAAATAACACCTCGTGTTTGCTAAACAGAAGTAGGAAGAATTATTCCATCAATGCCGAGGTTAATAGAAAGTCGGACGTGGGAGTTATTAATTAGAGTGTTTGAGGGTTGATATCTTCACCGCATTAATCGTATATATAAATTTTAGAGTGCATCCTTTCAATATAAAACATGTATAAAACTAGACTTAAGAAGAGTGTTGGTAGGATTAAGGTAATATAGCCGATACATCGGGGAACATTACCACCTTCTACTGTACAAAGTCGCTCTTTTCAAACTGCACTCGTGCAAGCTAGCCTTGGCGGAGAAAGCAGTGTGTGCCATGAGATGTAGAAGGGTTCCGCCTTAGTAACGTGTGCCTTGCATGCAAGAATCTGTAGATTCTAGTTGTGATTTTCATTGTGACTGATAAGAGCTATATGCTGGGATATGATGGCTTAAATTCAAAAACGGTCACTATCTTCGAACAAAATGCATAGTACACAAAACATGTATCAAGAGCGTTTTGAGACAGCATGTCAAACTTTGTAGCTGAACGACTCACATATCTAGTTTAAGAACAAAAAATGATGCCGGAATTCATCCAAATGGCGACCCGCATAAAATCCTAGAACATACGTAATCGATGTTCTTAGAGATCGATATGAGCACATGTCAAAGAGCGTAGTAGGACGGAGAAAACGAAATGATAATGGACGGACACGAACCCGTCAAGTTCTCACTGTCGGCACTCATTCCGATCCAAGCATCCGTCATTGTGCCGTGGAATGACCGGAAACGCAATAATAGTTCAATCTGTTTAGTGCGCTATCACTTGTAATCTTTCCATCACATTGATCGGTCGAATTTTCCAGCCATTACAAGTATTTTATAGCGGTGTTTTTTACAGCTGAAGTGGTAACAACGCAGCAATTTCTCTTCCTTGCAACATTTGGGTATAATCATTTCTGTACATTGGCGAGCACATTGCTGAAAAGTGTGGGTCTTTCAGGAATAAGAAGCAAAATTGTCGAAGGATCAGCAAAAAACAATACAGATCGGATTCGCGAACTCATTATCGTCCTCGGATTAGCTTCTTCCACTGAGGCAATGAAATTGGTAGTGGTTCTACTATTTAGGGGGTCCTGACAATGGACTTTCCCCGATGGAGAAGAATCAGTCCATAGTTTAGCTATGTTCGAAACTACCGATCAACCGATAGGACTGCATGATTTGCGGAACGAACTTCATGGGAGTGGAAGCGATTCAATACAGTGTGGTGACGCGGAAACTGGATTGTTTAGATAAATATTTTCCTGTCATTGAAATCATGTGGAGTTTTCGGACAAACAGAGTGGAATTATTTTGTAGGAAAATTCTTACCTATCGCTAGTTGAAGCCGTTAAATAAAAGGAAAAGTGAAAAAGAAGAATGAGAAGGGTTAAAAAAGAGTTGAAAGAAAAAAGGGTAAGAGAGAGAAGGAGAGAAATAAAGACAGGGGAGAAAAAGAAAAAATATTACGGCAATAGATACCAACAAGAATGACAGTGCTAGCGCCGGTTGGGCTTCCAGTTTTACATGATAAGAGGCTTCAACATTGTGAACTAAAGAATGGAAGCTAAAATGGCAAGTTGAACCACTTTCATAGATCTCAGAGCAATCTGCTAGAGAAATAATTTCTTGATTCTATGAGTGTAATGTTGAGGTGTCTATTTCATATTTCCTCGTCTATTCTTCCTAACACATTAGAAGTATATAATAATGAACACAGCTTGTCGATTTCTGTGATATATCTAACACGGAACGACACTATTTACAAGAACAAAAGTAAAGCTCACATATCTCTCCGTTTTTGGAAGATTGACGACAGAAGGTGAAGAAAAGAGGGAAAACAAATGAGGAAACGAAAGTCAAAGGAGTCATTAAAAATGTAGTGATATGCAAGTATAGAGATACCAGATACTAACTGGAAACGAAACACACTAAATGAATGTTGGAAATGACAGGGCTTATAAGGCTTATCAGAATGGAAACGAGGAAGAGAAAAAGTAACTGATGAAAGAAAAAACAACGAAAATAGCTGCTGCGTTTAGGTCAGCCGAATCGCCCCCTGATTGTGCTAGAGAAACCAGAAGAAAAATTTTCATTGACCTCAAATAACAAATGAAACCTTTAAAGAAATAGCACGGTTGAATGCCAGGTGATGAGCTCAACGCGATTTTCGTCCAAGTCACAATTTTCGGGCGACCAATTTCTTCCGTACTCCCCATGATAATTTCATCTCGAAGAGGGTTATCAATCCGGTCCAAAAGCTCTCTCCAGAAATCCACCATTTATTGCTGAACATCCTTGCCCACAAACAGAACTAGTTCAGAGTGTCGTTAGCCGTCTTCGTCTAAATTATGCTCTAAATCATTCGGCAGTGTTTTTCTCAGTGCTTCTCCCTCGCCTATCAAGCAATAACGAGGCTTATCAGCTGCTTAGAATTCGATATGCGACGTTTCATGGATAGTTGACATTACAATGACTGTGTTGCTCATTCAAAGTGTATGAATCATCCATTTTGTTCATTGATGAGCGGAATCATCCATATGTTTTCAATATTTATACGGTTTGTAGATAAAGAATACTTCGATTTTCTTCCATTTTCTGAAATAATCATTTCGGTCTTCATCTAATGTGAACATTCAACAACGTGCCACTTTTTTCGATAGATAGAAATAGCTGAGAGACAGGCCAAACCAAGGACCCGCACGGTGTGGTGGCAAACGCGTTAGCCCCGGAAATGGTAATAGTGCGTTCGTTCCCCACCGCACGCATCTGCGGTTCAGAGTTTTGTAAATATCTCAATATCGTTGTGATTGCATTCCACTTTTCTCAAATTTCCTGGTTCTGTGAAGCTTCTCAAACGGCTTAACTGGTTGTATCTCTTGAGAGAAACAGGAACAAGAGAAGAAAAAGAGGTAAAAACAGAGAAGCTTGTCTCCGCAGCACACATCGATAACGTGGAATTTGTAAAATCATTCCTGCTTGTCGACCTATGACTTTCCAGAGTCCCACCATTCTGGTTTTTTTTGTTCCTTCTTATTATCGTAAACTAGAATTTATGCACTATTCACGAAATGTGGAGTAGTCATTTCAAAGGAGGGAAAACGTGGAAATCACACATCTGAATGACCAGCTTTTTTTCATCAGAAGCAGAAGGTCTTCGTAAATAAGGCTACCACATTTTCATGTGTACGTAAGATCCTCTTTAAGAAATCAAAGAAAAATGTGAAGTTCCATCAGTTCTTTCCATTGTTTACCAACTACTTATTGTATCTTCATCGGTTTTGACACCATTTATTTTAGTTTCTTGTGCACTGTCCAGATGTCTTGAGTCCATTTAATGGTTGGGTAGTGTTGAAGTGATTGGAAACCTGTTCATCCATTATGAGAGTTTCCATAGACTATCAAAAAGGGAATGGTCGTACTTAGGGTTTATACGTCGATTTAGTACGATGAGATGATGTAAAGAAAAAATTTCTTTTTTTGAAGTTCTCTAGCATTCGTTAGATAATAGTGGGAGCGAAAAATTCCATCCAGTAATTCAAACAGGATAGAAGGAGTAAGTGAAAAGAATGAAGAAGACTCCCCACTAGACACGCGCCATGCATTCAACTCAATTCGTAGCATTGTAGAAGTGGTTGAACGCATATACAGCCTATACGATGAACTCAAAGGCTTATCGAGGCCAGTACTTGTTACCATCACAGATAGGTCTGGAGCAGTCTGCCTGTACTAGTGGAATTTAGGGCTTGGCTTGCTCAGCTCAGGGGATCATACCACACCACATTTGCACCGCATATAGTGATCCCAACCACTGCACTGCACGCGTCTCCTCAAGGAGAATCCCAGCATGAATTTCCAGATTATGCCCATAACGTACTATTGCTCAAGCTTAGACCTAAAAGGGTTGATATTTTTCGCCAAAAGGGTGCGTGTGGCGCAGTGGTTGGAGGAGCCACTGCGATACGCACGCGGAATCGATCCCTGCGCCCATGGCCCACCAAGCCTTTCATCCCTCCGGGGTCGGCAAATTGGTACCAAACTTGTCTGGGTGGCTAGCGGCACTGGCTCGATACATCGGCTGGCCACCGCGAGTCATTGTAAAAGGCCAGATATGCATTCAATCACCTCCAACGATACTTAACGAAGTCGAATGCATGGCGCATCCCTCAGAGATTGATCAGCACCGAGAGCTTTATCCTTTTATCCTTTAGTTTTCGTCAATAGTTAATAATTTTATTGCCCTAAAATCACGTCACAACCACCTAACAAACTAAAATCTATTTGGGTTTTCCAAATGCAGGGAAAGGTCGTAGTTTCGACATTTTGAATTATTACGCTCATTCACTAGACGACATTAAATTGAATGACAAGCCAATCTTTTTCTACCAATTGAAACCTTTATGTCACATAGGTTTAGAGGACCACTTAATGAACTTTTTCGAAAAAAATTTTTCGCAAATCATTAACTGCAGAAAAAATGACCTTTCTGGTCCCATACCTCTACTTTGGTCCGTTTCAGATTACCTGGCCAGTGAACATACATAGTTTGGTAAAAAGGTTCTGAAAAATGCTGAACTGTAAATGGGCACTGTAGTATCTGTAGAGTTCTCTGGTATAAACGCGTATGGACACTATAGTATACAGCTGTTATGAGTCAAGAAATACTGGAAATGCAGACCACATTCAACACACCAACACATTAGTGCAATGAAACTGGATCTAACGGAAAAAGAACCATTTACAACGCCTAAGAAGTGTTAGGATTGCTGGAGGCTTTGAAAATATGAGAGTAGCACAGGAACATAGGAAACCAAAAGAAGCATCTTGTTTATCTACTCGAACATTACGATTTCTCATCGATTCACTCTGCGTCTATCGCTCTTTAACATTAAATCTGAGCTGCTCTCCATTTGAATTATTACGCTCATTCACTAGACGACATTAAATTGAATGACAAGCCAATCTTTTTCTACCAATTGAAACCTTTATGTCACATAGGTTTAGAGGCTTCATCGAAACCCACATCGTTCTTTTCCAATACTTGTCGTTCTTTCTCTTCCAATTCACACTGTCGCCTTCACTTACCCTATTGATCGTATCATAACCGCTTTCATTAAGATAACGACAAAAATAATGTAAATAGAAGGGCAAATTTTCTGCGCTCTAAAGGTGGGAGCCGCATTGGAGTGATGACGTTGCTCAAACACATCTCCGACATCATCCCATTTCTTCACTCAGTATTGACACCAGCGATGACTGATTTCCTTTACAATGCACTCTCCCTGTCGTGGTCTTGTGCCAAGTTTATTGCTGGTTCCAAAATATAAATCAAATACACTGACAGTTGTTTAGCACAACTTATACAAATATTTTGTTTCTTCACACTCATCACTTGAGCACTTATTTTGTCTGTGAAATGAACGAGCACCGTACGCCGATGAACTCTGACCCTAGAATGGTATTCGTTACTTACTAAGAGGCGAGGATATGTTTCATGACTCCATTTCTCTGTGAATGAATAACAAAAACTAGCAGCCACAATGTCCCCGAATTTTGTGGCACCTCACTTTTTATTGTGGCTTTTGATGCATAATCAGTTTTTTATTCTCTGTTCCCTTCTGGAAGGCAACAGTCTATGTGGTGCAGATTCTCTTCAAAAGCAAGAGTTCGCCCTCTTTGTAATGAACTCGACCAAAAAGCCGGTTATGTAAGTTATCAAGTGAGAAATCGTTGGCCCTCTCCTTGAACGAACTTTTGGTGCAACATTTGCATTGAATAAATCATCAAATGATTATATGAAATGTGGTAGGGAAAAAATCCTTTGCACCCAAATAAACTACCAAAAAAAAGCCTCCATAGCGGTCACACAGGCAGCAATGTCCCATTGTAAGTGACTCCTATGAGGTCACGCGGTCATGAATTTCCTTGGCCATAACATCAGGGCGGTGGTCAACGAGGTTGCCACATTCAAATACGAACAATTTTTCGTCGGTTATGGACATCCTGGCTTTTATTTTACAATAAAAAACATTTTTCCAACAGTTAGATGCTTCGAAAGTTGCAGACATGACAGAATTGCAAAAGAGACTTTGGACTATTGTTCTATGAGTAGGTGTAGTATGTTTGCTACTAGTTACTATGTGCTGTGGCGAGTGTAGCGCAGTGGTCGGCGGCGGTCTGCAATGCACACATGGGGTCGATCCCTGCCCCATGGTTCACCAAGCCCTCTATCCCTACGCGGTCGGCAAATTGGTACCAGACTTGTCTGGGGCGATAATAGCAGCACTTGCTCGAAACATCGGTAGGCCAGCGCATGCCTTACATGAAATCAAGTGTATTGTACCTAAGTTCATTCAATCCCCAACTCTGCCGTTCAGATTACGCAAATTTCTGAGTTGCATGAAGGATTACAGCGGCGGTTGCAGCTAATTGGCGGCGCAGGGTATAGGGTGGGCGGCCAATAACTGCCACATTACCTTCAAGACCGCCTTTTTTAGGCATCTCTTAATGGCGTAGTCTATTTCGTTTTATGCAAAGGATAGCTCAAAAGAAATCCTATTTATGTTTGAAACATTATTTTGAGGAATAACCCTACCTTTTGATCTGACCCAATTAGCTTCTGCTTCCATTAGAAAAGGCCATCTTTTTTCCAGGTTTAGCAATTCCTTCCTTTCCTCTTCTCCTGTGCATACATTTCTAGCCGATCGGTACATGTTTTGATAAGTGCTTTCTTTATGAGAATAATGAGAGGAAAAGTATTGTATTTCTATATTTTTGCTACTTGATTTTCGACACAATTTTGTTATGTAGCCAGTTTTTGAAAGCTTTATTTGGATGTTCAAGAATGGAAGCCAGTCCTCATCCGACTGTCTATTTAAGAATTCAAAGCATTCCACCATCTGCTCTTGTGTGGAAAAGATGATGAATCAGCCGTCTATGAATCTACAGCATAATAAGGGTCGAAGATCGAGAACTAGAGCTTAGGCATGAACGCTATGGCAAGACTTGGTGCTAATCGCTGTCCCATTGCCAGCCCTCTAATCTGTGTAAAATATTTTTTGGACCACGTAGAGTTTGAATTACTTGTTTTAGTGAATCACTTTAAATCGATCGATAACAAAAGATTAACTAGAAATACTGTGAAATTTGCTTCCAATTTAGCATAGACGAAATAGTAAGTTCCGTAGGCTATTGTTCCACTGACGTCTTTTTCCCTGAATCTTCGAAGGATTGGTAGAATTATGGTGCTCCATCAAGACAATTGTGGCTTGCTAGATCGAGAAGCCAGTATGCCCTAGGTCTTCAGCAAAGAGCTCGTAACCGACAGCAAATATCTTCTGATTCGATGCATCAGTGCAGTTCCAGAAAATAAGACTTTCTCCCGTATCAGAAAAGTACTAGACGGAGTCTCATACCTTATTCTTTTCATAATTCAATCCTTAGCATGATCTCTCAGTCTCAGAGGTCTCACTGTACACTATTTTTTAGTAGTGAATACTAAATTCTCATCGCTCCACCTGCTAACCTACTGAGGGTTTTTTGAGGACATAGAAATGAACTTTCTTATTATCCAATTTCGAGCTTTTTAAACATCAACAGACTTGTTGTTTACTTGTTAGAAAGAATCAGAATCATATTCTATGTGTTTATCAGTTCTTCGAATAGAAGCCTGTGATTATCCTTGTCAATGTCGCAAGACAAACAGCCATAGTTGCGCATTCCAAGATGCTATATCGTGGGAAAATCAATAGAAAAAGCAACATCATTTCAGATGTTCATGTTCTTCCCACTTAAAAAAAACTTTTTCAGGAGCCTAGTTTATTGACTAGCTCACACGAGATTGCTTCAAATCTTTGTTGTCGCTAACGTTTTGGTGATGTTGCCCTCATCAGAGCAGCAACGATTTCAGTTGAGAGTCCAAGGTAGTTGTTTTTTCTTGAAATGTAGCCCTTGGTAGCCGCATTAAGTCGAATCCAGTAGAGTGGAGTACCGCTTGAATAAAGTTGTGTGTTGTATTGTATTGTGTGCTTTTCTATGGAAGTAAATGTATGCTGTATAACAACCTCGCGATTGCTGAACAAGAAAAGTACGCATTCATATTCCAATGCCGAGGTTAACAGAAAGTCGAACCTGGGAAAAGTTGTTTCATCCAACAGTGCCCTCTGTGGCAGCCAGTGCTCTTGACGCCCGAATGAACTGACCTCCGCCGATAGTTTCCCATGATAAAGGACGGTAATTGGTCGATGACTAAACGAAATTATTTGCTTCCCTGATGAATACAAGCTGCTGCAGCCGGATTAGTACTATATAAAAGCAAACATTCAATCCCAACTTTAATTTAGCGCTGACGCTAATAATCATTGCCAAGATTTTTTGATGAGCATACACGAGGGTAGCCCTGAAGCGCTAGCTAAAGCAAAGATATCCAGAAAATCGTGTAGGCTTATCAATGATCAAGATGATGGCTATCAATGCCGAGACCGAATGAAGTCGATAAGAAAATTATGTTTTCTAGGAGAATTTCATGCTAGAGTGTGCTAGAAGAGTGCTAAAATTTCATGTGCAAATATGGTGTTTGCTTGGCTGGCAACTCTGATGAAGTGGTGAGGGGAGTTTGTCCACTTGCCTTACCTTTCACTACTACTGATCTTTCGAAATCCCTATAATCATGACAGCCTCATTGGACAAATGACATTTGACCTCTGTATGATGAAATACCCCGAAGTATTTTCTTTAGAGCTACAATGTTACAACTTTTTGGTACAGTGGGAAAGATTCCCTCAAAACATTTTCGCAAAATAATCAATAAACATCAGAGATATTGTCGTTTTCTTTCATAATTTAGAACCTACCGTTTGATAACAGGCATAACGAAAAGAAGATATTTGTCTGCCCATTCTGTGATAAATAACATATTTTTAAGGAATAAATGTAACTTTTGTGGGAACAGAAGAAGCGCAACATACACCTCCTGCAATCTATACATATCGATCGCATGCAGTGCTCTAGTGAGTTCTCGTGTGAGAAAGGGTTGCTCTGGGTAGGATGTCTCGTCACTAGATTTGCTAATGAATAGCTCTCTAATTCTAAATTCATGTCTCAGCATATTATTTCAGTTGTGTATTACTAATTATTACTTTTCTTTGATTGGGACTATTATTATCATTATCATTACCATTATTATTATTAATATTATTTTGCCGTTTTTATTATTACTCTTGCTATTATTACTATTGTTATTACTATTAGCATTAATGACACTATTTTTGTATTGTCAGTACTATTTTTATTCTTATTATCATTAGTTACGGGCGCGTGTGGCGCAGTGGTTGGAGGCGGCGCCACTGCGGCACGCACGTGAAATGCGCCCATGGCCCACCAAACCTTTCATCCCTCCGGAGTCGGTAAATTGGTACCAGACTTGTCTGGGAGGATAGCAGTATTGGCTCAATACATCGGCCGGCCACCGCGAGTCATTGTAAAGGCCAGATATGCATTCAATCACCTCCAACGATGCTTAATGAACTCGAATGCATGGCGCATCCTTCAGGGATTGATCAACGCCGAGAGCTTTATCTTTTTATCATTAGTTACAGCTGACACTCTCGCCATCATTAGTAGGCATTTCGTTAGGCAGTCATTTGATGTGCAGGCCTGGTTTCTGGTCGCTGAATCTACGTGTGAGCCGCCTTCTGCTTTCTCGCCTTTCCACTCTCCTGTGTGTGCACGATGTTGGCGACGAGTCCATAGAATGAGTGGTCAATCCCCAAATCGGCACGAAGCGAATCCGTGCCACTGATGTTCTGCACGTACGCAACAACGTCCATGAGACGTCGGCCGGCTGCGGACTGCGCTTAGTCTTTCGCCACGCGACGTGTAGAATGCAGATTAGCCATTTAAACTCTTCTCTTTTTTTGTAAATTATTAGGCTTAAGAAGTATCTTTTCGCTGATCACGTCTGGTAGCATAAGCTATTAATCGATAAATACTACGAAAAGCAATCGCGAGGTTGTTAAGCAGCATACGTTTACTTCCATACAATAACACACAGACAACACAATCGTAGCTGACGTTTCGGCAGAATCGCCTTCAATGAATAGATCCTACAATGAATAGCAGGGAGGAATGCCCCGAGATTACGCGGGATCTAGCCCCTTACCTTCGTATCGATCATTGATTGAGGGTGCTGCAGTCATCAGCCATGTGGGACTCTGAACGGCTGTTTTTTTTTTCGAGAAGCCGTAGATCTTGTAATTATCGCTCAGATTTTCATCTTTCTGTTTGTGCTGTTGAAGTGCTTGACCTAGTTGCGTATTGGTGTACCCTTCTAGGCTCTGAAGAAGGCGATTCTGCCAAAACGTCAGCTACGATTGTGTTGTATTTGTATTATTGTATGGAAGTAAACGTATGCTGTTTAACAACCTCGCGATTGCTAAGAGAGAAAACGACGAATTCATAATTCAATGCCGAGGTTAATAGAAAGTCGATCCTAGGTAATACGAAAAGCATAGCAGTAAAACTCTGCGGCAAAATGAAATCGGAAACAGTCATGATATGCACTGATATCAAGGCGTACCGTCATTTGCTTGTGATATCGATGACTTTTCCGACAACACTGTGAAGAATTTTATCAGGGAATGTTTTTTTTTCGTTGAAGCTAGTATCGTTAGTATTCCTGTCATTTACGTAACGGTTAAGTTTAAAATGATCGTCATCCCCACTTCAGCAGTAATTTTTGAAGCTAATAAAAATTGGCTTTCGCAGAAAAAGAAACGATTCTGGCAACTCTCCGAGTCCAAGATGGCGAAATGTCTCTTCTCTGTTCTAGTTTTTTCGATACAATCAAAAGTGCATTTACGACTAACAGGTCTCATTAGCATATGCGATAGCCTCTGTTGGTTAAACTGACTTCTTGGCTTCCTGGTAATCATATGTAAATCCCGTATTGGCTGCATTCCATGAATTTCAATCGTGCATTGTCTCCGATGCTCCACAATCCAAAAATCCACAGGCAGTAGCCGAACGTACCCGCAAATTCGAACAGCGTCATAGATGGACGGGCCATATATATGCAGGAGAATGAACAGAATGAGAGAATTTATGAGACTCCACGCCAGAACTGTTGGGGATTTTTTTTTAAGCGGCCAGTGCACCACAACTGTTGGGGACGGCTCGCTGTTATGTGAATGCCAAGTAGTTGAGAAGACTCGATCGGAATAGTTGCTCGTCTTTGCTTTGTGCCACGAGGGACTTTTCTTGAATGGCAGTCACAATGCTGGATACCTCAAACTTGGGTAATTGAACCGTTTGTATATATTATTTACACAACAACGCATTGAGATTATAAATGTATGTACACTACACAATTGTACAATATGGAGGCAGGTGTGACGTCATGTGTCATGTGTACATGTCATTAAGCACTCCAATAGCACTAGTGGAAACGATTAATCCATCGTCACTGCGGTCGTGAAGAAGTTAGAACTACCCACAATCCCCATCCCGACATTCAGTGGTGACATATGGAATTGGAATGACTTTTGGGAGCTCTTCAATACAAATATACATTCACAAAAGGTATCAAACCTACAAAAGTTCAATTACCTTATTAACTCCTTGAAAGGAGAACACCTTCAGGCTATAGAGAAGTTCCAGATCAGCAAAGAGAACTACCAAAAAGCCATAGACTTTGTAGTTTTCTTATTCAGCAATCACGAGGTTGTTATACAGCATACATTTACTTCCATAGAAAAACAAACAATGCAATACAATACAACAGTTATATAGATAGATTTCGTTGTTTATTTATTTCAGGATCGGTTTGCTCGACTTATGGTAATTTGTTTGCTTAGCTTGTCCTACGCCCTTAAAGAATAACAATTTCTGCTTACTCCCGGTTACTACGCATCTTTTATTGTGAGTCTTCGTGATAGTGAAAGCTTATCAGTAAACCAAGGTATTGGCTATCCATAGCGACGTTAGATGAAAGTTGGTATTGAAAACCCTTAAGAAAACACCTCTTTGATGGCGAACAGTTGTTATGGATAGTAAAATTACACGAAGCGAATTCACAGTGAAAAAGTATTGCAACTAGAAAACGAAACATCTTCAAAAGGACCGTGTTTAGCTGACAGTGATTAAAATAGTCTTTATTCATTCTCTAGATGAAAGGACTGAAGGACGAAGCCTTTTTCCTAGCACTTTCTTTTTTAGGATCTCTGCTTAGTTTCGACAAGCAAGGGAATGTGGTTTCCATGCAGATGGTAGGCCGCCTTGACGCCACTGGAATTCTCATCGGCGCCAGGAATTCCCACCTCAACCGCAGGCGAATCGTCGAGAGCGAAGGGGTCATGCAGATCATTAGGTAGCAGTACTAGTTTTCGCTCCATGAAGTGCCAAAATGAAAGCGAGAAGCGCTCGGCGTAGTGTTTTTGGCGCGGTTACGTGAAGCTGAAGTGATAGCAACAGTAGTCATAGCTGAATAAAACTGTTGACGAACTTATCCCTTTTTTATTTACTGCCTACTCTTTTCAGTAGCAGGGTATGTTGCGAAATATAACTTCTATAATGCTGAGAAATTTGCGAACCTCCGGACCGTAGGTGTCTGCGGTGGGAAACGAACGCGCTATTATCCCTTTCTGGGATTAACGCCTTTACTACCACACCATGCTGGTCATTCGTTTTGTCTATCTCTCGGCTAGTTCTATCGGTCACTGCCATCAACAATCATCCGTCAACAGGATTGATCTGGTAAGCCCAAATCGGCATTGAACCCTGTTAAGCTGAGGCTATAGTTATAATCAAATCCTAACATTTTTTATTTACTGCCTATTCGTTTCAATGGCAACGTATATGGCGAAATATAACTTCAATGATGCTAAGATATTTGCAAAGCTCAGAGCCGCATGCGTGTGCAGTAGGGAATGAACGCGCCAAGCCTTTTCCGGGGCTAATGCGTTGACCCCACGGATCTCCCACATATGAGGGATCTCGAGCCGGTTAGACGCGAGGCTACGTGGCGAGTCCCCAGGTGGCGGATAGGGGGTTAATCGCGGACCAAAGGTGGATCCAGAGGATGGACTCCCTGTTTCTGCTGCGACGATTTGACACATACTTTCTGTATTTGCTAGGCGTATTCATGCATGCGTGTATGAGTACGTTCTCACTTTATGCGGATTGTATTCTACGAGTCAATTCGGCCAAAAGCCTGCAATCAAGTGATAAGGAAGTATATGGGAGGCGGTTAGGAGTCGCTTTCAACAAATAAGCTCCATGTCCACTCTGGAAGAGCCTTGCAAGCCCAAGCTATACTATCAAAACGTGGCTATCAAAACGCTAAGCACAGTAAAAAAAAAAAGGGCGTCATTCTCTTGACCCCGAAAGAGCCCCAACGGGTAGGACGAGTAAGGAGAGGCTGCTAAAATCCCACGGCCAATAGAAGACCTGGATCACGAAGAACTATGGTGACGATCTGTACCTACAATGCACGTACACTTGCATCCGAGTCCTCGATAGAGGACTTCCTCATGCAAGCAAGAATGATAAGGTAGGACCTCATCGGACTGGCTGAGACGAGACGACGCCACCCATTCAACGCTGTCTATGACACTGGAGAATAACTATTCGAAAGTGGAGGAGTAAGCGGTGTCGGCGTTCTCGTCAATAGGAGTTTGTTCACGAACATCGATTCATTCGAGCAGCTTGCAATCCGAATCGGACGTATACGATTAAAAAGATGTGAATAAATACCAGCTTTAACAATCTTTGCCGTTTACGCGCCAACATCAAACTATGACGAAGAAGAAGTCGAAGCGTTCTACATGGACTTGGAGAGGTTCTACAGAGAAGACCATACATTCTTCAAGGATTCATCATTGGAGATTTCAACGCCAAGATTGGACCAAGAAGAACGTCTGAGAAAGGTCACATTGGGACCCACGGATTAGATTGAAACGAACAGTGTGAGCGGCTTTCTGAGTTTACCATGGCGACCAAGACCATCCATGGTAACTCGCAATTCCAGAAGCCCCACCCTCAACTCTGGACGTGGGAGTCTCCCAAGGGAGAGTACTACAACGAAATAGACAACATCATGGTAAACAGAGGGTTTGCCTAACCGGTGTCGCTGCCGTCCCAAAATTCTACACGGGATCAGACCACTGTCTCCTTCGTGCAAGATTTTATTTCTCACGAAAAGGAGAAAAAGCCGCTAAATTCAAAAACCGAAGTCCCAGAACCAGCACAAACTGGGACTTATTCAACTCATTAGTCGGCTGTTGCGAAGATACCGTTGTCAACGACATCGACGATGAATGAGATCGGCTCATTCAACATCTTCACGTTAGCGCTATGAAATTTGAGAGTTCGAAAGTCGCCAAGAGACGTCTGTCTCCGGAAACTCTTGAGCTAATACACCAGCGTGGAATCGCACGGGCTGCAGGCCACCGCGAACTAACGTCTGAATTTGCGAGACAGTGCAGAGAGGCGATAAAACAAGATCTTAAAGAAAGAAGAGCAGCAGTAATGGCCGAAGCTGCAGAGGCTGGGAAAAGCATTCGCAAAGCCCGCCGAAGCTTCGCCAATTACGAAACCAAGATGATTGCACTCCCACACCGAGACGGAACAGTTACAGCGTCCAGAAAGGCAATGAAGAAAATCATTCACGAATACTACTCAGATCTCTTCGATAGCCAGGTCCACCTTTCGTCATATGAAATAAAACAGGATGGATATGTTGTACCACCAGTTCTCCCTTCTGAAATCCGACATAACATTTCGTCGGTGAAAAATCAAACAGCACTAGGTCTGCACAGGATAAGATCAGATCATCTGAAGAATCTTGCGCCAGTCCTTGTAAACACACTGGATCGGCTCGACACGCGTTACCTCTCTGAATACAAGGTTTCCACTCAGTGGAAGACCAGCAGGACCGTGTTATTGTTTAAGAAGGGTGACGTACACGAAAAATTCACAACCAAGATTTCACCATTCTACAACGATAACGTTGGCGTCAAAAGAGGAGTTAGGCAGGGCGATACGATCTCGCCAAAATTATTTACAGCCATCCTCCAGAACGTCAAGCGAACATTGGAATGGGATAATATGGGAGTGAAAATGGACGGTCGGCAGATACATCACCTTCGCTTTGCTGATGATATCGTCCTTATAACACCAAACATTAGCCAAGCGGAACGTATGCTTGAGGACTTTGATAAAGCGTGTGGAAAGACTGGTCTTCGACTAAATCTCAAGAAAACGATGTTCATGAAGAACGGATTGGTTTCGTTTGCCCCATTCACGCTCAACGGAAAGAATATCTCCAAATGCTGCAGTTATGTCTATTTAGGTCGGGAAATCAATATAATGAACGAGCTCCAGAGCTGAGCAGAAGCAAACGAGCGGCTTGGGGAGCTTTCAAGAGCATCGAGGATGTAGTGAAGAGAAAAAAGAACACCCGTCTCCGTGTCCACCTTTTCGACTCAACGGTTCTTCCTGCTCTAACGCATGCGTTAGGAACCTGGTCGCCACGCAAACAGGATGAAAGATCACTCAGCGTTGACGAACGCTCTGTCGAAAGGACGATGCTAGGAGTATCCCGTTTCACACAAGTAAGGGATGGGATCCGAAGCCACGACCTGCGTTAACAATCAAAAATCGAAGATGCCGTTCTATACGTCAAACAGTCGAAGATAAGGTGGGCCGGACACGTAATGCGTATGAATGATAACCGATGGACAAGACCCGTTAGTGAATGGATTCCTCGGAATGTCAAATGACTACAGGAAGCTCACCGACCCAATGGTCAGAGTTCTTCACGAAAAGCCTAGAAGAGAGATATTATGCTCAACGAGTCCCTAAAGCGAGTTGGCTACTATTGCACGCGACAAGGAAAAATGGAGGATTTACTGGCGCCCGCTCGAGTCACTCGACGATCCACGGGACTAGAGGTGATACAGGTCATAGTAACGTTACTCTATACGTCTTCTCATAGTCACGAGTGCCCTATATCTACATCTCATCCTAACCGTCGTACACGACAGGAGATACGGCAACTGTTACCTATCAGACAGACCACCATGCATGCTACCAGACATGACTCAGGGATCTTGCGACCCGTGCCTTGACCCTATGACACACGCTACTCGCTTGCATCTAGCCACGTCTCTTAGCACGGCCATTTGCCTTCTGACAGTGCCTGGAGTTCGCCATTACCCTTTCATCATCATTTTGCTCTCCTACTTTTTTCTTCTATCATCACTCATTAGCTTATGAAGTAATATTGTTAAATAAATTCTCCAGCTCTTGCTTGATCAACATGTTAAGGTTATCATCAATCTTTCATGTAAGCACTACTCCACTGTAGTTGTTAATCTAGTAATTTTCTTAAATACTTCCATTCGTTACATGCACTCCACGAAATTCACCATTTCCACACCAATTCATGTGTTTAGGCAAACATAATGTGTAGTCCTGTGCTCTTACCTCATCATAATATATATGTTGTCGTCAATTGTCATCTGTCCTGCGTGTTGCTAATGTAGCAATTGTCTCAGATGCCCACAAAGCTCATCAGCACTCCATTCCGCAAAATTTTCCTCATTGCTGGAACAACACCCTGTCGTTTCAAACTTCTTCCATTGTGGTAATGTGAATTTTTACGCTGTTGTAGTTACAGTAATATTGTTACACGAACAATATGTTTTGATCATCTCTCATGTCCCCATAGTCCTGCTGTTTATTGCTCTTCATCAATGTTAGTGCATTCTGTTTAGCTACATTTCTTCCTACGGAACTACTTCACTTGCAATTTATTGTGCATACATTTTTAGCCTAATTGCGTTATCGTATAGATATTACGTATGTAAACGGTTTAGTTACCCGAGTTTTGGGCGCTCCACTCTGTGGAATACTCTTTTCTGTGGTACATGTTTCGTCCTACTTATTACTTTGTTGAAACATCACCAACTAAAAACGCCTCGCTCAGTGCATTTTTTTCCGTTTTCCAATATTCTATTGTTCATCAATGCCTGAGGTATGTGCCATTCATTCGACTTTATTATAGAAAAAACCTAATTTAACCCGAAAAAAGCTGGAAAGGAGAATCGAAAAGAAAAGGTTGATAATGATTGATAACAGGATAATGCTCTTGCCGTTGATCAATTCTTGAGTGATATGCCGTGCATTCAACTTCATTAAGCATTGTTCGGAGGTGAGTGAATGCATATTTGGCCTTTACAATGACTCACGGTGGCCTACCGGTCTATCGAACCAGTGCTGTTATCCTCCTAGACAAGTCTGGTACCCGTTTGCCGACGCCGGAGGGATGGATGGCTTTGTGGGCCTTGCGCGCTAGGATCGACTCCATATGTGTGTTGCAGGGCACCTCCGACCGCTATGTTACACGTGCCTCCAATGAGAACATATTAAGAAGAGTTGATTAAAGGGAGGAGTACCCAGGATCGACTTTCTATTAACCTTGGCATTGGATTATGAATTCGTCGTTTTCTTTCTCAGCAATCGCGAGGTTGTTAAACAGCATACGTTTACTTCCATGCAATAACACACATACAATACAATCGTAGCTGACGTTTCGGCAGACCTTTATGTATCCGCATAAAAAAAAGCACCTGGATGGCAAACGAAAAGCAAGACAAGGCACGCCACTAGGCACGCATGTGGTACAAACGCATAGCGAAGACGATTTTGATATAAAAGTCGCTATCCTCGCACAGGATACAAAAATACCAGCGCGCAAACTCCTCGAGGCTTTTTGGATAAATGCCAAAAATCCTATAATGAATAGCAGGGAGAAATGTCCCGAGATTACACGGGATCTCGCCCCTTACCTTCCGCTGACGGGGGTGCTGCAGTCGTCATCTATATGCGACTCTGAGCGGCTATTCTTCCTCGGTGGAGGACAGATAAAAAAAGTGATGGGTTTTTCCGAGAAGCCGTAGATGTTGTAATTATAGCTCAGATTTTCATTTTTCTGTTTGTGGTGCTGAAGTGTTTGACCTAGTGAGTTGCGTATTAGTGTACCCTTCCAGGCTCTGAAGAAGGCGATTCAGCCGAATCGTCAGCTACGATTGTATTGTATGTGTGTTATTGCATGGAAGTGAACGTATGCTGTTTAACAACCTCGCGATTGCTAAGAGAGAAAACGACGAATTCATAATTCAATGCCGAGGTTAATAGAAAGTCGATCCTAGGTAATACGAAAAGAGAGATTGTGTCAGAGATTGATCAATACCGAAAGCTTTATCCTTTATCCTTCAATAAATAACCTCCACCATATTACGGTTTTTAAGGGCTCTGGAAAAGAAACATGGCAAGTATTTCAGAACGGCAGCCATTATTGATCTGAATGGTGCGAGTTTATTACAACTGGACGTGCAAGCGGTGAAGGTCACCAACACCATTCCAGCCCAGTTACAAGTGGGGTTATTATCTGCTTAGATTTCACCACATGTTGCATACTTAGTACACTTAATAAGTGTTAAGAGCAATACAACCATAATGATGCAGTGATATTAGCGAAACTCTGGGCCGCAGGGTCTGTGGTGAGGATCGAACACGCATTCACCCTTTTCGTTGGCTAACGCGTTCATCACAACACCATGCGGGTCCTTCGTTTTCCCTCTCTTTCACCTAAAAGGGATTAGTTTCGTTATTATACCAATTTTCCAGCTTTTGTCTTCGTCTGTAGCGTCTTTGCTCGAATCATCCTCAACGGTGGTGTTGACAGAATCTTGGATAAACGACGCTCAGCTAGCAAGCGAGATTTATAAGAGGATTCAGCACGATATGTCCATATGCACAATAACGAGCCTGATTGTATTTTTGCCCTCTGTGCTAGCTGATAATGATGTTTACTACTTCAGGAGGAATTGTCCTGGAAAAAACAAGTTATTTTCACCTGATAGTCGTATCAACAACAACCGCACTGTATAAAAGAGCGTTGCCAAATGAGATTGCTCCATTTAAGCGGCGCTCCGCTGAAGAAGATCCGACTCGATAGCACGACGAAGATATCACATCGAAAGTACGAAGAACTGTAGACTCCAACTCGGACCATCGGCTCTGAGAAAGACGAAGACTTCGAAACGTCAGCAGAAAAAAAGTTGCATCTCAACTTCTGCGTGATGAACGATCTAAACACGTATTGAACCTGATTGTATTGCGATAGTACAAGTGACCATATCTTTTAAAAGTAAAAAAAAACCTTCATTAACTTAGAGAAGACCTTGGATTGAGTTGAGAAAGAAAGGGTCACAGGAGCTCTGGACAGTTTGGGTGTATTTCCTCAGTATACAAAGATATCTCATAAGCCATACAATAACATACAATACAGCATCGCTTTTTTCAGAGCCTGGAAGGTTAAAAGGATAAAGTCCTCGGCGTTGATCAACCCCTGAGGGATGCGCTATGCATTCGACTTCATTAAGCATCGTTTTTTCATCGTGATTGAATGCATACATGGCCTTTCGAATGACTCGTGGCAACCTACTGATGTATCGAACCAGTGCTGCCGTTTTCCCAGACAAGTCTCGTACCAATTTGCCGACCCCGGAGGGATGGAAGGCTTGTTGGGCCATGGGAGCAGTAATCGATTCCACGTGTGTGTTGCAGGGCGTCTCCGAGCACAGCGCCACACGCGTCCTCACTTTGCTAATACATCGCCTTAATAGGATCAATCATTGGCCAAGAAGAACGAATACTCGCCGATTTCGACGGCGCTTGCTTCAATATTGGTTTTGCTGTTGAGCCAAAAAGCGACGTCGTGAGGAAGATGTCACTTCCAATGTCTCACTGTTTCACGTATAGTTTTGTGTGTCCGGGTCTGTAAGTCATCATAATGAGAGAACTAGCTCCAGAGCTGCTTGTATGGAATGGGTGGCTTTTGGAGAATATCAATACAGTATGGAGAGACTAGAAAAATAAAAAGTTCCGTCCTCAAAATTTTGATTCTTTCTCTGCACCTGCGTATATAAGCAGGATGAAAGCTGATGAATGATGGATGATTACTATGCCTCATCGAAAACGGTATCCAGTGTGTAGTGCTACGAGTATCGCGTATCACGTAAATAAGAGATGAAATAAGGAGTTTCAACCTTTTCGACATAAATGAGGAAACGATTACCAGAGGCGTTGCCGTCCACAAGGTAGTAAAAAAATTAGGTGAAAGGGCGCGTCTTAACGACAATATTATAACAAGATCTTTTAGCACTACAGTTTCTGTCAAACTGTAAAAGGTACAGCAGATCAAATGGTCAAATTTCTTTAACCATAATCTGGAGAAATATTGTGATCCTTGAGATGTTCGAAAAAAAAACATACTAGGTAACACTGCCACATAAGAGGGACAAATACCTGCTTTATTGGCGACTGCTTGAGTGACCTTATGCTTAATTTGTGTCTTCGACGATGTTCATCTCGGGCAAATTCACCCTCGTAGAACACTCGTCTTGAATCATTACAACTCAGATTATGGTGAACAACAGAGCTGAAACATAAGTCAAAATAAAAGCTTTCATCGACCTTGTGAGCTTCGTTGTTTCTGTGTAGCAGTAGCTGATTTTTTTGGATGAAAAATTATGTCCACAAAAGCCGAGGTATAAGCTCTCTCAGTATTTGCTGGGTGAACTCAGAACATTTCTGCTTTCGCATATGGAATATACGTATGCCCGTACCGTCGATATGTTGCCGGAATAAACCACCAGTGATATTTTTTAATATTTTAATTTTGTTTAATTGTACATGTGATACTTGTTGTTTCTTTGAGCTAGAGAGGCGAACACGGATCTGCCTACAGATAACTTACATGGTTTTGCATATTTGGAAGTTGGTCTATAAGTTCTATCCTTCACAGACGAATTTGCTGCCAGGGTATCGTCTGTGCATACGGTAATTAGTGCTTGTCCCATTGAAAATTTAATTCAGAGCGTGTCATGCAAATGAGTCTTCGTTAAAGGAAAATTTGCTACAAGTTCAAAAAATAGTGCGAGATTTTCGAACAATGTTGTTTAGTAGTTCAGACCATAGTCAAGATTTTGGGGTGCCAAAGAAATAATACAGAGGTGTTTTCAAAGCCCATCGGTTTTCTTTCATATCACGCCTGCATTTTCAGGAGATTTTTGCTGACGTGCTTCGCAAGGTGTTCTTGATAAATGTGCCGCTATTCCTGCAAGTTTTTTGGAACATGGTGTCATCATGCTTAGCAAAGCAAACTCAGGAGAAAATTAAAATTCTTGGAAGTAACTGGAAGGTTGTGCTGCTGGTGAGTAGAAGGAAAAAAACGTAACTCTATCTGCAACCCGATTTCAGAGCAAATAACCCAAGATTTTTCCTTGAGCTGTCACGCCGCCTGTCGGAAGTTTCTATGTTAGGGAGAAAATGTTGCATTTCGTTAATGCATATTAATAGAGAATAATGGCGAGTAGATGGCCGACTTTGCAGCAAGGACGGCAATGGGCTCGTATGTGGCAGCCACGTTCTCACCGATAAATGCCAAGCTTATTTACATTCTGTTTATATATGACCCTAACCATCCCACGTTGTACTTCCCAGTGGATTCGATCGCAAGCCGAGCCGAGCTCCCCATCCCTATAGCGTCGGCAAAATTGTACCAAACTTGTTTCGAGATGAGATACTGAGATAAATTGGTAGGGCTCTACTATTCCTTGTATAGGACAAATATGAATTCAATCACTTATAAAATTCTCTAAAGTTCTTGACGGAGTTGTGCACATGAGCACCAGCAACGACCACTATGTACATAATATTTAGTTCTTATTTACTGCCTATTATTTTTTTTTCGGTAGGGCATGCAGTAAAATACATCCATTAAGATGCTGAGTTATTTGCGAAACCTGGAACCAAGATCAGATTCGATTCCTATTTACGATTAATTGCTTATAGCACTACTGAGAGAAAGACAGCACGAGTCTTAGTAGTACAATGGGTAACACGTTCACCTCGGAAAGGTTGTACGCGGGCTCGAA
>MQTX01000042.1:664725-710191 GCA_009735665.1 Angiostrongylus cantonensis | reverse complement strand
TATATATGCGTCATCACACGCATAGCTTGTCGAATTTTTAAGCCATAAAAATCTGGTTGCTATTTAAATATAGAACTGCTCTGTAAAACTAACTGTATTTCTGGAGTGTTTTTATCGTCAGTTTTCGTAGTTTTTTCTTACTCGATATCAATCCCGTTTCTCTACTTACCGTAGGAGAAAACGTTTTCAGGAAGCGGTAGGAGAAGAGGTTGTATACGAGAATTGGGGCGGTATCCACAAAGCCGACACTCCATTTGGTCATGTACGAATGGGCGGGAAAGCTCCCGATGAGCTAAATTGAAGTCAGTCACCATCTTTATATCAAAAAGTAGCACTTTACTATTATCTGGAGGCTTATTTTCAATTATTGTTTCTCTTCAATTAATATTCCTTTTTTAAGGTACGATAGAGATAAAGACTTACTTGCGGAGAGGTTGCAAAAGCTTGTCATTCCAGCCAGATCTTCTCTGAGCTGAGTTTCATTCCCATTGTAGTTGTCGGTTGTGAAACATTTTAATGCATTCATTTTTCTCTGACTACTGTCAGATATAATTTGAAGGTGTTGCTTCTATTTCTTGGTGAAATTAAGGGCTGTAGCTAAACATCCGTCTCAGCTTAATCCAAAACCTTCATCTGTTCAAGGCAGATGAGAAGGTGCCTCTAGAAGTCTTTTGGTAGACAACAAATTGTTGAGCTACACATCATTTTACGTTTATAGATGTAAAACTCTTTCGATCTATGCTACTATGCTCCACAGAAAAGTTCTTTATAACTTTTGTCAGTGATTGCTTTTGAACTTCGCTATCTCGACCATCTAGTTGTTGACTTTGTGGCCTTTATATCCAAAACCACAATATCGCCATCAAATCCAAGTCAAGTTTTTCGATACCAGTTGTGCCGTTGATCTGTTCGCGCCGCTCAAGCAACCCTGCCTGCAATATTCTCTAGCATTTGTAGGGCAGAACTTCGAATCACAAACGACCTGTTAAAGTGTCACGGAGGAAAAACGGAATAGAACTTGCATTCTACATCATATCTAGTGTTTCTCTTTATCCCTTTAAACCACAGATTCTCTTACATTGAGATTGCGAGTTCCTGAAATTTGTTGGCATGCAAAGACCAACGAACAGAGAATCATGAGCAGAAACATTTCTATATTCTCGTGCTCTTCTTCTACAAAAACGCATTATTAGCTCTTTTCAGGTCATCAGATTGGTCAAAAAATCGCATGGTGATGGCGTTTGCAATCAAACGGCGTTGGATTCTCTGCATGCCGTTCATCCCCAGGACATGAAAATGTACTTTCAACAGAGATTGTTCTACTTTATTCGATGTCCATTTTATGTGAGACGAATTTGTTAATATGGTATTGAAGTGAAAAACAAACCTCAACACATAGCTAATGAAGTTGTTTGGATTTTATTCCTAGAAACCCATGTGTAGAAAATCAATGCCTATGAATTTGTTAAGATCCAGAGATGGTCTCTTCAAATGTGTTTACCAGACTTTCATTTATTAAATTTTTATTTAAATACTTCATCGCAGTACAAGCAAAATTATAGGGATCATAAGAGTATCCTCCAACTGGAAGCATTTAAATCCCTCTAGACAACATTATCGTGATAGGCAACAATTTGCCAGCCCATTAGATATGAGTTTAAAAAAATCAGGTAAGGGATGTATTTGCAATCTCTAAAATCAGAACAAACCTCTTACTCTCAATCATGTCCAGAGATCAAACAACAATTTCAGGTTGCAGAACATGACGGTGACTTCGTAATACATCCAGAATTCCGGCTCCAGACCGATTTTGTACCGGAAGATCTAGAGGTGAGCACAGTTAATGCTCGTTAATATTCGTTGTTTTTAAAAAACATACGAGAAGTTTATTATAATGCTTGTTTATACCAAAAAGCTAAGCTTTCTGTGGATTTCACGTAGTTTAGCGCCTAGAACGGCTGCTTGAGGATTTGGCCTTTTTCATGAATGTCGTAGAATGCTGGTCGTGTCGATGTCGATCCTCCTTGCAATCTTGGAGATAGCTGGGCTAAGACGTTATCGCGTGGACTGGAGAAGGGCGTTGAGGAGTGGGTCGAACTAACGCTTTTGTCTCCTGATCGGCGGCATCAATAATCACTGCACTATCCCTGTCCCATCTTACCTACTTAAATATTTAAACGCTTCCGACGGAGTAGTACGGACCCACGCATGTGCTACATTCGTTCCATCCTTTCGCTTTTGTCTTCTATGCAGGTGTCATTCTGTGATCTATAAACCATTCCCAGCTGAAAACGCAGCAAATGGAGCGATTAAGAGTCCGTTTCTCGCTAGCACTAAAGAACGCTTTGTCCCTGTTGTCCACTTTGTCGTCTTTTTCATGAACTCCAGTTATATTATTACTTCACTTCTGATGTATCGATATCTATTCAGCATGCATCCTCTTCCTGTTTGAAGGCAAAGTTTTCATAGGTCTGAAATACATACTCTGACTTGGTGTTGCAGACACGAGAAACATTTTTGAAAATACCCGCAACAGTGCTACGTAGCATAGTTGTAGAACGGCCGTTAAACCAAATGAGAGTGAGCCAAAAGTTCCAGGTTTGCCAGTTGATCGGCTGTGCTTCCCTTAAGAATTTTCTCCCTATTATCGCTTTGCTGTCTTCGAAGTGCATAACAATCCGTCGTAGGGCTTCTCTTCCAACGACCTAACGGTCTAGAGCTAGAAACAGGGAATGCATTTTTCTTGCTTCTTGTTTAATATGAGAACTTTAATGGAATGTTCTTCTACGTTTGCAGTTTCTTCACCAACGGCTTGAGAAGTGTAGAGTGCAATTTTACTTACTTATACTTGAATACTTGAATGGCTCGTCCTTACTGGTTGTGCGGCCCCAGCATAATCTCCACTTTTCGGAGATTTGCTGGTTAAGCCACTGTGGTTCCCTGGAATCCCGAGGTCAGCTTGGCCAAAGTCTGTCCTAGGTCTTCACCACTGACAGTCGCAGCTCTTGTTTGCCACCATGCGACTTTGATACCAGAACGGTGGTGGATCTTAGTATTGGTTTACTCTCCTAGGCTCCCTGATGGAAACGCCGGATTCCATCTCAGTTTTTGAGGCCCTGCCAGGAGATGAACCCCCCGCTGTACATCGCAGTCCGACACCAAGGAGCACCTCCCAGCCACCAGGAGGCGGTAATTCGTTGGGAGGAAAGCCTACGATCCGAGTCGATGCTCCACAGTTGTTCTTCTTTTCGATGTTGCGTCCTTGTTATCGCACAGAGACGGGTTATCTCGCCAGTGGAACACCAAACGAGTGAGACATGCTCAGACGGCGGTGCTCTTTTACAATCAATTCTAATTTTCTACTTCGTGTCGATGTCGATCCTCCTTGCAATCTTGGAGATAGCTGGGCTAAGACGTTATCGCGTGGACTGGAGAAGGGCGTTGAGGAGTGGGTCGAACTAACGCTTTTGTCTCCTGATCGGCGGCATCAATAATCACTGCACTATCCCTGTCCCATCTTACCTACTTAAATATTTAAACGCTTCCGACGGAGTAGTACGGACCCACGCATGTGCTACATTCGTTCCATCCTTTCGCTTTTGTCTTCTATGCAGGTGTCATTCTGTGATCTATAAACCATTCCCAGCTGAAAACGCAGCAAATGGAGCGATTAAGAGTCCGTTTCTCGCTAGCACTAAAGAACGCTTTGTCCCTGTTGTCCACTTTGTCGTCTTTTTCATGAACTCCAGTTATATTATTACTTCACTTCTGATGTATCGATATCTATTCAGCATGCATCCTCTTCCTGTTTGAAGGCAAAGTTTTCATAGGTCTGAAATACATACTCTGACTTGGTGTTGCAGACACGAGAAACATTTTTGAAAATACCCGCAACAGTGCTACGTAGCATAGTTGTAGAACGGCCGTTAAACCAAATGAGAGTGAGCCAAAAGTTCCAGGTTTGCCAGTTGATCGGCTGTGCTTCCCTTAAGAATTTTCTCCCTATTATCGCTTTGCTGTCTTCGAAGTGCATAACAATCCGTCGTAGGGCTTCTCTTCCAACGACCTAACGGTCTAGAGCTAGAAACAGGGAATGCATTTTTCTTGCTTCTTGTTTAATATGAGAACTTTAATGGAATGTTCTTCTACGTTTGCAGTTTCTTCACCAACGGCTTGAGAAGTGTAGAGTGCAATTTTACTTACTTATACTTGAATACTTGAATGGCTCGTCCTTACTGGTTGTGCGGCCCCAGCATAATCTCCACTTTTCGGAGATTTGCTGGTTAAGCCACTGTGGTTCCCTGGAATCCCGAGGTCAGCTTGGCCAAAGTCTGTCCTAGGTCTTCACCACTGACAGTCGCAGCTCTTGTTTGCCACCATGCGACTTTGATACCAGAACGGTGGTGGATCTTAGTATTGGTTTACTCTCCTAGGCTCCCTGATGGAAACGCCGGACTCCATCTCAGTTTGTGAGGCCCTGCCAGGAGATGAACCCTTCGCTGTACATCGCAGTCCGACACCAAGGAGCACCTCCCAGCCACCAGGAGGCGGTAATTCGTTGGGAGGAAAGCCTACGATCCGAGTCGATGCTCCACAGTTGTTCTTCTTTTCGATGTTGCGTCCTTGTTATCGCACAGAGACGGGTTATCTCGCCAGTGGAACACCAAACGAGTGAGACATGCTCAGACGGCGGTGCTCTTTTACAATCAATTCTAATTTTCTACTCTTCCAATTTCAGTTTCCTTCTTTTCTTAAGCAACTTATTGGCTGCATTGGCGATACTATTCGAGATTCATAAACAAATAAGCAACGTTTGTTATGCACAGTTTTTAAGTTCTTCAGCAGGCCACTCATATTCTACTTCGAGTCTTTAGTATTACAGTCATATAAAATAAAGATGTTGTCTTGATACTTTATCATTCTAGCTGCACTTCGTATCTTGAGGGCGATCAACTAAAAGTTCCTGTGTTTTGCTGCCTTAATGAAACTATGGAAGTTAAGGTTCAAAGACACTATTGTGATGTTTAAGTGCAGTGCAAGAAACAGCCTCCATGTCACGTTTACGTAATGTTTTGATCCAATTGCAATGAGGCTTTTTGCAACCCAAAAGTTTGGACTTCTCTCGTCTGCTACCTCACTGTCCGTTATGCAGGATATCTACTGAGTATATTGATGTTAGCTTCTTATTGGTTGAACCTTTTCCCTTCAGTTTCGCGGCACTCCGTCATTCGGCTTTATGTGGATCGCAGAGGGATTTTTATTTTGTTATCACGCTTCCACTAGGATAGCGGAGTTTTGTTTCTTTGATTTGCTTTTAACTGAGCTTCAAAATGTTGATGTTCAGTTGTTCAGCTTGCTTGGAGAATTCTGCTAAGAAAATGTACCTTCAGGAGCTAACATGAAGACGATGAGATTGCAAATCAATTGGGGTTTTACTTTATTCCAATTGATGGTCGATATATATTCTATGACATTTTTATCAATTTTCCTGTTATCTTTGTCAGATGAAGTTTATAAATGAAGTGAAATTACCGTTTCAGATTCTCGCCGAAGAGCCTGGAGTGTATAAATTCGTATTTGATAACGCACATAGCAGTCTGCGTTCGAAAACAGTGCAATACTGTATGGAAGGTGAAGAATCGGTGTTTCTGTACCATCATAACGGAATAAATGCACTTCTTTCAGTATATATGTTTCTGTTCTGTATTTTTGTTATGTTCTAATTTGGTTATATACACGTTTTCACCTGGCAACTGAAACGTGTTAACAAATGGAGGATCTGTTACCTGCTATAGTAACAACAAATCGGAATGAATGAGTTTAAGATTCTAGAGTCCATGCATTTCCCTCATGTGTCAGGGATTCCACGTATACATAAATCCGCGTCTATGAACAAGTCGACAGTGCCCAAAGGTTGGATTCATTTCGTTGTCTGCTATAGGAAAGTAGCACACTTCGTGATTTTCCAATACTACTCAGAAGTGAATGCGTAGTTTTCTTGTTCAGCAATCGCGAGGTTGTTATACAGCATACATTTACTTCCATAGAAAAGCACACAATACAATACAACAGTAGCTGACGTTTCGGCAGTATCGCCTTCTTCAGAGCCGCTTTTTTACATGACTTCCAATGAGGAAGGTTAGAACAGCTGATTATAGTCGCATATGGTTGATGTCTCAGGAGTAGTGAAATGTAGAGGCCGCATGTAGCAATGGCTGTAAACTGTGTTCAAAGAGTGTGTATTGCAAAGGTTCTGGGCTTTGTTCATTGTGAATTTGTATTGTAGAGGTGTAAAGTTCAATCTGTAGGCTGAAAAGTAAGAAATAGAATGGTAAAAGGAACCAAACCTGTCGCAAGCACCATGTTTACAACATCAGTAAGTGGCTGAGCGAATGAATGTTTTGGATATCTAATGGTTTCACAGGCGCGTGTGGCGCAGTGGTCGAAGGTCGAAGGCACCCTACAGCACATACATGGAATCGATCCTCGCGCCTATGACCCACCAAGCCACGCATCCCTCTGGGGTCAGCAAATTGCTACCAGACTGGGTGGGTAGCAGCACTGGCTCGATCCATTGATAGGCGACCACGAGTTATTTTGCTGCCTGTCTATAATCTTTTTATTCGTGTCGTTCTGAAGAGTACTGACAGAAAAATGGGCGAAGAACGAGCATGTGAGCATGTATGGCTTCGAAAATGGTTCAGCACGACAAACACCATTCACACAGTAAGAGAACCACTGAAATATCGCCAGAATGCAACAGACCGCTCTGCCTTGCTTCAGCCTGCTTAAAGAAAACGTTTGTCCCAGTCGAGGTAGAAGTTGTGATAAATGTTCTCGACACCTTCGGTATCGCTACTCCGCATATTTATTCTTCATCATGAGCTATGTAACAATTTCGCAACCAAAATATCACCATAGCGATATAAACGTCGACGTGAAGAGAGATTCGACAAGGTGATACCATTTGGCCAACATACACTGGTAGGATAAAATATTAGTGAACATCGATAATCAGAACTACATAATTTAGTTAGGCTTTAATTCTACGGCTTTACTTTATCTTCAGTCCTCAAAATCGGCTGTCGTTGGTGGATCGGAGAGCGCTGTACCTCTTTCCGATAATAATTCTTCCAACAACGCAGCGATTCCTATTGTAATGGTCGAATTAAGATCTAAAAAGATAGAAATCGAGTGCTAACAGTTGGTGAACGCCTATCCACTGTGTGGAAGCATTCCTCTGTTGTTTCATCAATGAGAGGACTTGAAGGCGACACTCAAGATTTTACCATTAGCATGAACAACTTCGATCAATCACAACATTCAGGGCATTCTCAACGGTATTAAGAGTTATAGGAAGTCTAAAAGTAGCTAAATGTTAGCAGGTACAGATCTCACGGAAAGTTATATACGATTGTGTGTACGGTGTAAATGGCAAAATCGATTAATAAACAGAGTTTAAAGTTGTTGCATGCATAAGTAATGAATATTGATCTTTTTGCATAAGATAGCTCACATTTGTGTGAATCGGAGTTTATCAACGGCGAGCTGTCTTTTATCAGTAAGTCACGGTCAAGAAGTTCACTTCGCACTTTATGCGTAGATAGGAACTTTAGACGCAACAACTTCTTCAACACAGCTTTCCATAAGTAGTACATGGCTCGAAGTTGAAATTCATGGAAAAGACGAGGAGGCGAGAGCAAAAGCGGTCTAACTATTTTGGTCCTTCTAACCGACCTTCCAGGCGGTCGCTTTCCATTCCGCAAAGATCTACCACTTTTTTTTTTCGAAGCAGCTACTTGAGAAACCTCCTTTTCGCTATTGTATCTTAGAATGTAAATTTATCTTTGATTTCTTTTCATTATGGATCACCCTTACAAAATGCTCACAGACTATTTAAATTGCTTGGCTTTCCGCTTACGAACTAGCAGAATTCTCGGTAATGCAAAGGAAAAATGGCAGGCTGGAAGAAAAAATCAGAAAAGGGTTAGAAAAGGAAAGGATATCAGTGATCTCACACATAACGCTTAAACTTGCTAATTTATAGTTGTGTAAACTGATAACTCTTCACAGCTTCCCATGTTCGATCATTGACAACCTCCTTGTAAATGAAGTCACAATTTTGGAAATTCTGCTCGTACAGTTGATTGACGAAGTACTCCCTTATCTCAAATACTGTTGTTCTGTTTACATTCTGTTGCGGCCGGTTTGCTTTAGAAATTTCTCCATTTGCCACTTTCATATTAATTGCAAAAAAACTGATTGATCGTCTTCTCTATGTAATAGGTGATATCGACTGTTTATTTCCATTATTATTTGTCAGCACTTTGTTATCTACTCGAAAGAGGTCGCTCAAATCTGCTTCATGCACCTTACACTGTTATTTCCAAACTACCTATTATTAAAACCATTTCTCCTATTCATTGTTTCACGAGATTCCCCTTCAGACCTACTGTACGAACTTACTTCCTGCATTCGATTCTTTTCTTCTCATTTATTATCCACAGAGGTCTTTGAACCTTTTTGCACATAGATTTAACCTCTTCGTGAGGATTTCGTCTTCGTCGTGAATGTCATCCCAACTACCCAGCCTCGGAGGGGGTTAATGAACTCCGTCCGAGTTCGAACCAGCATTATGTTCATAATTGAAGACTTCAAAACACTGCGCTACCTGAGCCATGAGATCACATAGATTTCAATTCCAAAATAACCGTGTTTGAATTGACAAAAAGGTGAGATAGGATGCATTTACAAAACGTTTCAATCAGCAAAAGGCAATTATCTTGAAGAGTGAAGGCAATGGTAAACGCATACGTATTCTCAAAATGGAAATTTCGTGCCTGTGACCAGGGGTAGGTGTCAGGAGTTCCATGATTGTGATCGCATAACCAAAGTCGCGATAAGAAATTATAACCAAAGTCGAGTCGAGAAGAAATTATGTTTGGCCGGCTGCGAATTTTAGTGCTGAATTAGTAACTGTTTTAAGGTCGTGATGATGAATCCATGAGGACACTTCTACAAAGTGGGCAGATGGTCACAGAATAGCGTTCATCATCATTGACACGTACTCGAGCCTAGTTAAAAGCTTCACATAAAGCCTTCAATCTTTGCATGCGATAAATAATTTCCACATAGAAGATTGTACTCAATGCATAATGTGTATTAAAATATTTTGAAAAAAATATTTCTTGCATTGTTTGCTTCTAGTGCTAACCTACTTAATAAGGTCGCAAGCGTATTTCCGATCGCGGTGCTCTGTAACTGCCATGTAACATCCCACAGAGTTCCCTCTCTTCTTCCAAATTCTGGTGGCGTTTTCTTTAACGAAATGAGAATTGGACAGTGTGGAGGCATTCCCGCATCCAATGTAATGCGATTAGAACTCGAAGCATTTCAGAGAGGTCTCTATAGATTTTCCAAGAATTCACCAAAGCCAGACAACTAGGCGGAAGCAGAGCCGTACGGATGAGCCGCCGGTACTCTCTCGTGCCCACGAATGGCTTCTCTTGGTTGTAGTCCTCAATAGTCATCAGTTTCCATGAGTTGCATGAACGTTGCATCACGTAGACATTATAATAATGTCCATGTTATCCTTCCACTTCAAAACCGTTATGGTGCTTCAGTTCTGTTGCGCTCTATTCTTTCTATTGCTCATCTTCCGGGAGATGACTTGTTTAGAAAGTCCCTTCTCTTCTCTCCAGCATTTGCAAATAAAATGGGTTCTTCTTCTTACTTACTTGGTCAAAGGAAGTAGTATTGTAAATTACATATTGTAAAATCTCTGTGGTGGTACAATAATACAATTTGATTTCCTTACATTAAATAAGACTCACAGAAATTTGAGGAAGATGCTGCAGCTGGAGAATAAATTATGATTAATCCAAAATAGGGGTTTACTTTTCAATCACCATGTGGTCTCCATCGTTTCTATTGTGGATGTGGTGGGCGTGACTATTCGCGCTTGCTTGACTTCAATTCATGCTTTCTCAGTCATTTTAAGGCCTGTCTTTCTGAAAACAGCCTCAGATTTGGTGAAACAACAAGCTATTTTAAAGTGATGGATGGAAAGATCAAGTCAAAATACACTGTGACCAGACCGGAGAAGTCAGCTAAGAAGTGCGTATAGATTACTGAAGTTTTATACTGTGGCTTTGTACAAGTCACAAAGGAATCTTTGACAAAAATTTTTGATACAAGACTTTACCCAAACTGCTTCGTTACTATACAATCACGATTCATTCACATATTTCTATTTCTCTTGAAGGCAAACAGCAACGATAGCAGCCGAAGATCCTTCGTCGGACAAAGTTTCCATCCTAGTGTTGGTGAGTCATCGATAACTTCCATCTCCTATTCAACTCGGTGTTATTGATCGTTATCAAATAATCAGATAACAATTTAAACAACACACTAAGCGATCCGAAAACAAATAGCGAACCACGGCAGGTGGACATTTCCTCTTCAGACAGTTGTTAAACTGGAACGTCAACATCAAATTGCATTTCCGAATGTTCTCGATAGATTTCCTTACGGCTCTACTGCAAAACTCTTTTAAAAATTAGTAAAACCCACTTAAATACAGCCTTCAAAAAGATTTAAGGAATGAATTTTCCTTCATGATAGTTATGATTTGTATTGACCTGCCATCAGCGGATCTATTCAGAAACTCAGTTCGAAAAGAATCTTGTTAGCTTCCGAGTGGATTTCGTGAAATGGTGGCAATAGTGGCATGGAAAAACTCCTGAAGAACCCATTAAAAGGGTGAAAGTTTGGTGTTGATCCGTCTCTATGGGATACTTCATGAATTCTACCTTACTTATCACCATTAGAGGTGATTAGTTGCATACCTAGCTTTTACAATTACTTGCGGTAGTCTACCGATGTATTAAAACAGTGCTGCTATCTCTCTAGACGAAACTAATCGAGTCTGATATCAATTTGCCGACCCCATAGGGATGGAAGGCTGTGTGAATACAATGAAGACGCGTGTATCGTATGAAACCTCTAATCACCATGCGGCATCTCCGTCACTTTTTCCTTTACCCACTACCCCTGTAACACCAGCACTTCAGTGCGAAAATTCATCCTCAAGGAATTGGTGGAGAACTTCCTTGTATGAAAAAGCAACAGTGGAAGTAGTTTTCTTCGATATATCTTTGTTAAGGACGCGTGTGGAGCAGCGGTTGAAGGCACCACTGTGATACACACGTGGAATCGATCCCCGCGCCCATCGCCCACCATGCCTTCCATTCCTCCGTGGTCGGCAAATTGGTACCAGACTTGTCTGGGAGTATAGCAGCATTGGCTCGATACATCGCTAGGTCACCGCGAGTTGTTGTAAAGGCCAAATATGCGTTCAATCACTTCTAAACGATACTTAATGAAGTCGAATGCATAGCGCATCTCTCAGGGTTTGATCAACGCCGAGAGCTTCATTCTTTTTCATCCTTTTATTACATCTTTGTTATTTCGTCGAAGAAACTGAGAGATTTTTAAAACAGTGTGATCAATGGAATTCTTTTCTTTCATCAAATGCGTTTTAATATGAATGCGTAGTTTTCTTGTTCAGCAATCGCGAGGTTGTTATACAGCATACATTTACTTCCATAGAAAAGCACACAATACAATACAATACAACAGTAGCTGACGTTTCGGCAGTATCGCCTTTTTCAGAGCCTGGAAGGGTATGCTGATATACAATTTATTAGGCCAAACACTTCAATAACACTTACAGTAAGACGAAAAACTTCATGGCAATTACATGATCAACAGCTTCTCGAAAAACTTACACATGCGACCTCGCCCCGTATCTATCTATCAATTTCTGATGTGGGGTGCCGCAGTTATCAACCATATGCGACTATAATCAGCTGTTCTAACCTTCCTCATTGGAAGTCATGTAAAAAAGCGGTGAGTTTTTCGAGAAGCTGTTGATCATGTAATTGCCATGAAGTTTTTCGTCTTACTGTAAGTGTTACTGAAGTGTTTCGCCTAATAAATTGTATATCAGTATACCCTTCCAGGCTCTGAAGAAGGCGATACTGCCGAAACGTCAGCTACTGTTGTATTGTATTGTGTGTTTTTCTATGGAAGTAAATGTATGCTGTATAACAACCTCGCGATTGCTGAACAAGAAAACTACGCATTCATATTCCAATGCCGAGGTTAATAGAAAGTCGAACCAGGAAACTGTGTTTTAATCATTGCGATATGAAAGCCTTTAAGATTATACCTTATTATTATCATTACCATTATCATTACTATTACCATCATCATTATTATTATTCATTCGCTTATTATTTGTGAGTAGGCTTATTCTAATTATTCCACGGCTGTTCCACAGTTTCGATATGCGACCAAGCTAGACGTCTGCCTTTTACTGATTGGAGCCGTGTTGGCCGCCCTGCAGGGAACACTCAGTTCCGTATCGTCGTTGATCTTCAAACACCTCCTGGATGCGCTCATAATTGGTAATGTTTTTTCGTGATAGCAAAACAATAACAACCACGTGCAAAGAATGGGTATTGATTGGTGAAGTATGTGTGGCCAATCTGGTCGATATGCTTACAAAATTTGTAATAAACCTGAAAATTCTAACTTCTTTAAGGTGAGGCTGAGTGGGAAAAGGGAATTTTTGACGATTATGAGTTCACACAACTTGCAATGAATTCCGTCTTCAACTACACTGCTTTTGGTTTGAGCCAATTCATCCTGGGATTTCTATCAGTCAGTTTTACACTTCTCTTCACTTCCAGAAACTTCAGGTTTACTTCCTTTCTGAAATAGCTTTCAAAGGATTTATTAGTAATATCTTACATAAATATAGTGAAATCGCGTTATTCCTCTACGATTTATGATTTTCTCACAAATTCCCACGAGCTTCAAATACTCACTTTGTAACTATTCCTCTATTTCAATCAAAGCGTCACAGAGAGGCAGCTAAATCTGACTTTCTCCGGAGAAGAAAACTAGTGTTCCCTTGTAGATGTGTTGTTGGCATACTGTATGCGAGCGACAAGTGCTTCAAATTCGAAATCGCTACTTTGGAGCAGTTTTGCGACAGGATATGGCATGGTTCGACCGCAATGAAACTGGGGCTCTGACTACTCGGATGAGCGAGTAAGTGATCATTTTATCGTGCTCCTTTTGCAGTAGTCATATTTTCGGTAGACTGAGGCCTCAAATTATTGAGTGAAACAACGATGTCTGCCCATAGCTCTATAATTTCATATACAAGCTTTGTAAAAAAAAAAGCCAGACCTTGTTTTGATGTCATCTGACGCATTGATCACTTACCGCGTTACCATAGGAGACCGACATTTTATAAACTTCGAAATTAATAATTAGCTTAAGTAGCTGTTGAATGCTTCTTTACCTAAATTCCACACAGAATCGGATTATCGCCTGCTTCGTGCAAAAACTCGTTTCCCGCTGAAATGAGAAAAGACGCTAGATTCAAAAAAAAAAAGAAGTCCCAAAACCACCATCAACCCAGACTTATTCAGTTCATTAGACGGCAGTTGGGAATATGCCTTTCTTAATAACATCAACAAAGAATACGGTCAGCTCATTCAACATCTCCATGTTAGCGATGTGAAAGCTGAGAGTTCTAAAGTCATCAAGCGGTGCCCGTCTCCAGAAAAACTCGAGCTGATAAGCCAGCGTAGAATCCCACGAGCTGCAGGCAACCGCAAACTAGCGTCCGAGCTTGCGAAACAATGCAGGCAGGCGATAAAAGAAGATCTTAAAGAGAAAAGAGCAGAAGTAATTGTCGAAGCTGCAGAGGCTGGGAAAAGCATTCGCAACGCCCACCGAAGCTTCACCAATTACAAGACCAAGATGATTGCACTCCTAAACCCAGACGGAACATTTACGGCTTCCAGAAAGGCAGCAGCAAAAATCATTCACGATACTGCATCAATCTCTTTAATAGTCACGTCTACCTGAACTAATGTGAAATAAAGAGGATCAATGTCTCGTACTAACTGTTCTCCTATACTTGCATTGTTGTCGTGCTTCGCTAACTGACGATTTGCGACTTCGCTTGCTTCACCGCCTGCCTGGAATTTTCTGACAATGACTATATAATTTATTTAATTATCTATAGTGCAATAGAGGTCTATTATATTAAGAAACGCCACTTTATTTAAAAAGCCACTCAACATTTTATTAGGTGTGGGACCACCCGTGTGCTGTTCACGTGGGGCGACGAGTGAGGCACAAACTGGCAGGAAATTCAATTTAAAATAGGCGCGAGGTCACTTATATTAGTGAGGCATTCGTCTTTCCGGTTCATCTTTGAACTTTCGAAATTTGTGAAATACCCTTAAGAGTCTTGAGCGTTGAAGCTTTTGATTCCCGCGCTAGGATACGGACAGTCACTTCGAAATCATCGCCATTGTGCTTTTGTGCCCTATGTCTGCCCAGAGGAGTACTTCGGTGATTTTTAAGTTTCCCATTAAGATGTTCTTTTATCAGCACACAAAGTGGTCTACCCGTTTTTCCAATGTGTTCTTCACCGTATGCCTTACACGAAATCAAGTATATTGTACCTGAACTCATACAACCCTGCCTTATGAATTGCACAAATGATAATAGAGCCGACTACGGACTAATTTGCGCTATAGGGTACTGGGTGAGAGTTGATTGACTGCCACTGAATTTTCTAGACTAATTTTTTCAAAACTAAAAATAAAAAGATAAAGCTTTTGGCTTTGATCAATCCCCAAGGGATGCGCCATGCATTTCGCTTCACTATGCCTCGTTTGGAGGTGATTGAATGCATGTCTGGCCTTTAAAATACTCGTGGTGGCCTATGGAAGTATCGAGCTAGTGTTGTTATCCTTGCAGACAAGTCTGGTACCAATTTCCGACCCGGGGGGAGGGGGGATGGAAGGCTTGGTGGACCATGGGAAGCGTTGATCGATTCCACGTGGGTGTTGCAGGGCGCCTCCGACCACTGCGCCACACGCGCCCATACCAGCTTTCTTAAGTACTTCTTAATGGCGTAACCTATTTCGTTTAATATGAATGGTTGCTTGGAAGGGCACATATTTGGATTTGTTTGTGACATAACCCTTTGATCTGACCCGAGTGGCTTGTTTTTTAGCCATTGGAAATGGCTATTTTTCGTGAGAAATTCAGCAATTTTTTCCTTTCCTTTTCGCCAATGTACTTCAGGTTCTCAACCTTAGGTGCATGTTTTCAAATAATTGCTTGGGTTAGATCGAAAAGTAGTATTGTAACCCAAAATAATGTTTCACACCTTAGTAAGATCACTTGCAAGCTACCTTTCACACCAAACGAAATAAGTTACGTCATTAGGAGATACCAATAATTTAGCAGACTTTCAGCTAAATTCTGTGGAACTTATTCACCTCTCACCTTATGCTCTACGCCATCAATGTCATCTCTTCTGTAGCTTAAGAAGTTGTGTAATCTCGATTATAGGCAGAGACAAGGATTCCATGAGTTCAGGTACAGTATGCCTATTCTCGTGTAAAGCATGTGGTGAAGAGGACATTGGAGAAACAGGTAGACCGCCTTTTGTCCGCATAAAAAACATCTCAAGGGGAAACTCGAAAAACACCGAAGTACTCCTTTAGGTACACAAAGGGCAAAAAAGCAATGGTGATGATTTTGGAGTGACTGTCCGGATCCCAGCGCGGGAATCAAAAACATCAACGCGCAAGACTCTTAAGGGTATTTGACAAATTTCAGAAGTTCGAAGATGAACCGGAAAGATGAATGACTCACTATCACATGACCTGGCGCCTTTTTTCAAACGGTTTTTTTAACCTACGTGGATCTCACTCGTCACCAAACGTGAACAACAAACGGGTGATAATAAAACGGTGAGCAGTTCTATAACAAAGTAGCGTTCAAAAGACCGACGTTCTATAAACCTCGGCATAAATAGTTGACATGCTTATTTATATGATCTCATAAACTGATCTCATAATCTTCTTTAGCTGATGCGAGATTGGTATAAGTCTTCGTTGTCGTTGTCGGTGTTGTTGGTCGATGGCTGACTTTTCGGCGATTTCGCCTTCCTCAGAGCCGCGATTTTACCAGTGTTACAAGAAAAAGTAGTGTTCACTTCTACGTTACATCTTCTGTTAATCTGCGTGCTACACGTAGTTCACCGACTTATATGGATTTCTTTCGTAAAATGCGTCGAGGCTCTGAAGAAGGGAGCGAAACGTCATCCACGGAATCATGATATGAGCAACAGCTCACACCATCCAGGCGGAGCTCAACAAGGACAATTCGTAAAATATTTACTGGATTTTTCCAGGTCAGTGGACAAGTGACTTACTAAGCATTTGTTCATGCAGCATGAAGTGACGTATAGCGAGAAATTATTTTATCGTTTCATCAGCTTTAATTCTGTTATTCATCGAGTGACTCAAGCGAACACCAACGGTATCCATCGAACATCAACGTTTACCAGACTTGCTTCTTGCGCTTCCTTCAAAGAGAAATAAAAAAAGAATCGCAATTTCGTATGAGGTCTTTTGCGATTTTTAGACGAAGATGGGACGAGGGACGAATGGCAAAGATACCCCTACTTAATGGGGAACTCCGCTGTAGGCCCGATTCACGGATCGGCGGAGTAGATGTTTGCTGACACATGGAATATATAAGTTCATCCGTCTCAAAAGATAATAAACAACGAGCAACCGGTTTGAGATTCCTAAAATAAGGTTCGCTGAGAAAAGAAATGGAAATCGGGTCAAATGCTTCAGATCCAAAAGTTTCCTTTTAGGTCGCGATTCTAAAAGTACGGTAGCAAATTAGAGTTAGGTTAGATTGCAGAACGGTTACGAAATCAGAACAGTGTGAAAACATCAGCCGCCACCGACACTGTTCGTATCAATGTCTGTTTTCATTGCCGCTGTCGATTTTTATGATATAGTCAGCAAACCTTAATAACTTCCATGGGTACACTCTTCAGTGCCCTCTCGATCAAGCATGTTCATGTCAGAGAGCGAGGACTCTTATTTAAAAAAAGACTACCTTGTTCCAGACACTATTTGGCTGGTGATCCCAACCCGATTCCTAGATAGCCGCTTTCGATCAACTTCTTAGTCCGAGATGTTGTCCCATTACGGATGACAGATCGTTTTCATATAAAATCAAAGTTAGTAATTAATGTAACTTAGAGATTTCGCGGCAATGGTTCTAGTTATAATTTGTTCTGATTTGAAAACCTTGCATGTTCTAACCGGTTGGCTAAAATAATGTTGTACTCGTTTCAATGCTATCGTTCAATTTACGTTTGTATGAGAACAGCGAACAGATAGTGTTCTCGACAGACCACTGAAGTAGCCGTGAGCAAAGAATAAAGCTGCGGAGATGAAATCGAATGGGCTGTCGCAGTTGGTGGCGGAATATAGAATATGGGGCCTTCGAGTCAGTCCTCGACACCAAATAACCACTAGCTTAAAGCAGAATGCTCGACTTCGTGAGAAGACGCCACGCCGGACTTTTCGCAGTTGACACAGGGCAACCTTTCGACACTCAAACTTTGGATTAAATCTTTATATACGTAAGGTAACAAAAATACAACAGAAATAACGATGGAAGAATACTGGCGTAAGAATCAGGCAATGAAGTCGAACGTAAAACTCGATAGATACTCCCAAGCCCCCTCCCCCCACTCCAAAAGAGGGCGGTGCTAGCTGGACGTGCCTACGTCCCAGCGAATCGTTAGTGATAGGGTCAAGGCCCGGGTCGCGGGGTCCATTCCCTAAGCAATGAGACGTACCCAACAGCATGACCGGAATGACCAATGGCCACGAGATGCTGTGTCCTGTGTGAAATTGTGGCAAAGGCCGTTTCCATCGACCCATTGAATGTGTCTGCTAGGTAGAAACAGAATTCACTATTTGATAGAGGAATTCTCTATACGGAGCTCTTTAGGATGAGATCAAAATATTTACGTACTGCTATATTTGCCAGGCAACTTGATAAACAGTAGACATAATCTTTGCTACAGAAACATGCAGTAATAGGAATAAATAGTAACTATTGCGGCGATAGTTGCTATATGGGCTAGTTTCTCATATACATTCAGTTACAGCCTTATAGTTATATCTTTGTTCCTTCGTCATAACAACTGTTTCGTAGTTTCTTTAGTGGAATTGACCGTATTCGTGATGGCATAGGCGACAAACTCGGTGCCATGTTCGCTTACGTGGCCGCATTCGTCGCCGGCTATATTGTCGCTTTTTGTAACAGGTACAACGGTTACTGCTATGAACTATTAATGATTGCAAACTACTAGGCTTATTATGCAGCCACTGTATATTAAAGAATTAGTTAGGACCATATCTGGTATGTGGAACGCGCGAAGTCCTGTGATTAGAGGTGACTTTCTGTACACATATGGTCTTTGTTCGGTTCGTTCTTGTGCCCAGACTCACCATTTTAGTCCGATCCCGCGTTCCGATTTCATAAAGCTCTCTGTCACCTAGAGTCGACAAATTCGTACTAGACTTAGGATAACAGGAGTGACTTCATAGGCTGATATGTGATCGCAAGTCATTGCGTAGGCCATGCATGTATCCAGTCACCCTTAACGATGTTTAATGAGGGCGAATTTATGGCCCATCCCTCAGGTATTGAACAACGCTGACAGCCTTATCCTTTATCCTTCATTCACTGATAGTTTATATCAACACCTGCTGGTCGATTTCTCTCTCCCACAATAAATAACCCACCCGTTTTGTTTTCCTTTATGTCGCAATTTATTTCCTCAATGCATTTTTCGGAGTTTTCCAGGCCTCCTTTTCACCTACTTTTTTATGATTGTGGCATCCGTGATCCGCATTCTGTGCTCGCGTTTCCATCTGCGAATTCCCATGGCTGACAGCAGCCACAAACACGTCCGCCCATCGTTTGCTGGACCGCTAACGCCTGAATTCCCTAGGAGCCCACTCCACTGTTCTCGGCAACGTGTCACTTTTTTGCTCGCATTATGTAACCCACCCACCCTACCCATGGCTATCCATTTTTATTCTTCTGGATCTCAAAGGTGAGGCATATTTTGAAGATGTGACCTGGGCATTCTCAGCAGACACTGAGTGTGTGGGCTATATTCCAGAAAACAGCATTCGAGCGTGAGCAACGCGCAGAGTTTAGTTGAGGTATCAATTCACATCCCTACTGAATAACAGAATGATGGGAGAACTGTTTAATCGAAGAGGTGAGTACGGCGTTTCCGATCTGTTGGCTGCTCAGTGGCTCCTATAAGAGACTCGAACGTGGGCTCTCTTACTTTCTTTCTTCTGTATAATTCGTGTTTCGTGATGTTTTCCAAGTCCACTGAGTGCGCAAGCTACACAAACAAGGTTCTGTCTTTAATCGGAAAATCACCCAGTTCGATTTGTTCACCCTTTACTGCGTCAGTTCTTCATAAACTTGGTTTCCTTATGATTTAAGCGCAGTGTATTCTTTCCCACACACCGTTGAGTTCATTAATTATCTCAGTAACGACTCTCGTTTCGACAAAATGTGTAGAGTACAAGACTAATTCTTAAATCCTCATAGTGGACGCGATAATCGTGATTCATCATTGATAACCATGTTGAATCCCTACTGTAAAACTTTTCGCGTCCACACACTATCCGCACATGCACAGCTAGTAGAGATCGCCGGTATAGTCGTTTTAAACCGGCATAGTGTTTACTTTTACAACGGCCTAATCGCTCACCCTACTTCACACTCTCAGATACGATCTATTTCATGAGCAGTAGAATACTTTTTACTACAAATGGAGATCAGTGTCAGAGCTTCGATGGCTTAAGCTGTTTCTTAGAGCAAACAGACCCTTGTACCCCACGGAGCTCTGATCTAATCAGCAACGGACTTCTTTGTCACTGAACTTCAGGCACCTCTTCCCCAGGTCGTGCAAGATACACTCCAGGGATTTACAGGCAGATACAAACATAAGTGAGTGAATATGTCAGCGGATGCAGAGGATAAAATGTTCAGCGTTGATTAACCTCTTAATCACGCAGTTTCCTACACTAAGCATCTTAAAGGTGATTAAATTCACAACCAAAGTCAGTGTATTTATTCCCCAGATAAGTATGATGCCAATTTATCGACCTCGGAACGACGGAACGGGGGTGGAACCAACAACTGCGTACCTATTGCTGGGCACCACTAACCGCTGCGGTTTACGTATTACGTATTACGCACAAAATAATTCACAAAGCAAGAAGTCCGTCCATTCACCTGCTTCTCATTGAAATTGCAAGAACGCTTTAAAATCGCATTTATACGTCATCTGAAAAAGCGTTAAAGGTTCGCGAGCAGTTGGCTTGGGTGCACTAGTGAACGTGGTTAATGATTCATCGTAGTAAGTCATAAGCTGCACAGATTGGTTTTTCAGCAAAGAACTCTATGCACACTCTATGAAGAAAAGAAAAGTTTAGAACGGTTGGGAGTAATCTTAAAGAACGGCGAAACAGTTGCTTTAGAGATTCACGTCAATCCGAAATTGATCCATCATTTGCAAAAAAGTAATATATAGGTCGCTTGGAAAGAAAACCGACGAGTAGAGGAAAGCGCAACGTTTTTGACAAAACTCTTATTATTGCATTGTTGCTGATCTTCTTCAGCTGGCAGATGACTTTGGTGATGTTAGCTTTCTTCCCGATTATTTTCGGACCACTCGGCATTAGTTCTAAGGTAAGACGACATTTCAGAGCTTTTCTTCCTGCAATGTAAAGAATACAAATGGCCATTTTTTTTTCACGCTTCGTGCTGGCACCAGAAAATTTTCCATGGGGCCGATGTTTTAATTATTGAGTGAACAAGCTATCGCAGATCGCCGCCATAGGCACTGCTACTTTCAAAAATCAAAAACAGAACTTACGCTTCGGGACTAGGTTTCCACCTCTGCAACAGTAGTTGCCATAGTTAGCTTACCGCATTTGCACTTTCACAAAAAAAAAACGTCGGATTATGACTCTGCTTAGACCAGGCGTCGACAGTGAATTCTGTTTGCAGTTACCTGGGCATTCATTCGCTGCTCTCAGGTGACAACCCACTGAGAGCTTGCTTTCACTGCCATCCATTTCATGCTACTGCCTACTTTTTGTTCCAGATAATGAGCAAAGTCATTGCGAAAGAACAGAATCAGTATACAGATGCTGGTGCTGCTGCTGAGGAGGTGATACACGGCATCCGAACAGTGGCCGCTTTCAATGGCCAACAAAAGGAAGTCAAAAGGTTCAGTAGTCCACTCAACCATGACAATCTTTAAAGTGCTTTCTCGACTCGGTCGATCGCCAGTCTGTTTAAAACTGGCGTAGCCCAGTGTGCTTTCATCCAAATGTTTAGGTACTCCAACATTCTCGACAATGCAATGCGTTACGGTGTTAAGAAGTCCTTCCTAACATCATTCGGAATAGCTTTTGTTATCGCACTTCTATTCATATCCATGGCGGTGTCATTCTGGTTTGTTGAACATATCGAACAAATAGATAGATGAGCATATCGAATAAATAAATATGGTAAACCGCCATTTTTTCCATAAGAAGTCGAAGTCATATATATATATATATATATTTGTTTGATTTGTTTTTCATTTGTTTGACTATTGCTTTGTAAAAAGGTAGCGTATGTGGCACAGTGGTCGGAGGAGCCCTACACACACGTGAGATCGATCTCCGCGCCCCTGGCCCACCAAGCATTCCATCCCTCCTGGATCAGCAAATTAGTACCAGACTTGTCTGGGAGTATAGCGGCACTGGGTTAGATACATCGATAGGCTACCGCGAGTCATTGTAAAGGCCAGATATGCCATCAATCGCCTCTAATGATGCTTAATGAAGTCGAAGGCATGGCGCATCCCTCAAGGTTTGGTCAACGACGAGAGCTTTATCCTTTACCCTTTATTGTTTTATAATAAAAAAAAACTGTTTTCATTTCAAGCCAATAAGGTTAAGGCTGCGAGCCAGTCTATTTAACCAAAAGACTGGGGTAGAGACTTCCACGTTCTTCTAATGTTTCCTACCAGGAGCCATTATCAGGGAATAGACAAACAATTCCCTCCATTTTTTGAAGAAATCTGTTTGCTTAATATTTCGTTGCTGTCGAACACTTACAAACTTGTACACTTTGTCCAAAATGTTCTCCACGTTGGAGCAAATTGCTTCTTTTTATTTATGTTGCTGAATTTTCTTCCTGTCCTGATACCAACGTCTTGTAATTCGATTCGTTGTCCCGCATCCGTCATCCACGAAGGTCTTCTGATCCGGGTTTGGCCTTGTCTAAGTCCCTTTGTGGGTCGGACGAATATTTTCCTTAACCATTCTGGGACCAATTTTCTTACCTCGCAGAAATAGGAAACCTGGTTAACTTAGGACAGGGTTGAACCACGTACCATCCGTGTGCTGCAAGACATATCTGAGAACTGTTCCTGGAGCGCTCTTATTTATTAGATTATGATTTATTGTTATAATTTTTACTTTACTATTCTTTTCTTATTAGATTAAAACAAATATCTGACTCTAGGAAGTTTAACCGCTGCTAAACTTCATTTATACACGCCGTTACTACTGCATTATGAAAACGAAAATTAGTCCTACATTTTTATTTACTGGGATCATGGAAAAAATTAATAAGAATTTTTCTACGATCTTCTCCTCATTCAATGTTCTTCAACACATTGTGTGCCACTTTTTTACATTGTATGGTTAATATTCAAGAAGGCGGATGGCACAGTGGTAGTGACGCTGAATCACAACCACGCACGGTGCAGGTTTGGTCTCACTCCAGACTCAGTAAGTCTCTTATTCATCCAACGACGGGAAATTAGTAGCGGACATCTCCGGAAAAAAGTCGGTTTATGCAATCCAAGTGCAAACCCTCTAGCCCGGTTATCTCAGGGCTCCAGGGAGAATCGACTCGACCAGCATTAAACAACATTCAACATGAAAGGAAAATCCTCAATCAGTTGCGGAAGCCGCACGTAAAAAGTTGGAAGCCGTTGATGACGGATGCAAGAAAAGAAACCGAATGTGAGAAGTGCTGAGAGCAGCACAGCGGATGTGAAAGACAGATCCTGTAAAATAGTAAAAAGTGGAAAAATGGTTCATCTAATTTCCATGAATTCGTAAACAATCAATGACCAGACCTATACACTTCAGCGAATTTCATATCCGTAGGTATGGGACAAAGTTGGTGGTTTCCGGGCAGATCACGCCAGGCACGGTGTTCGCAGTGTTCTGGGCGGTGATCGGCGGCACCTTCTCGCTTGGTCAAGCAGCTCCACAATTCGGTGTGCTCATCTCTAGCATGACCGCCGCAGCTCCAATCTTCACTATCATTGACCGAGTTAGTTGTTGGGTTAAAAACATGTTAAATTGTTACGTTTGGTGTGCCAATTCTTTTCAGGAGCCGTCTATTGATTCCATGTCGAAAAGTGGTAAGCGTCTTGAGCACGTACAAGGACGGATTTCCATCACCGACGTCCATTTCAGCTATCCATCTCGTCCAGAGGTAAGAATCAAAATGCGCTGAGCAAAAATCGAGCTTCGACGAAAACCTTGAAGAAATAAAAAAAATTATTCAGATCTAATCTGTAAGTATAGTCATCATAAAGAACACACAGTTACTTCATCATGTTTCTACTTTAAGATTCTTTCTTTCGGGATTACGAAAACTAAATGACATGTCCACCCTTTCATAGCTATAGACCCCTTCTGTAGAGGAATGCCATGCCGATTAGCTGTAGGGCAACGTGGCTTGTCCCAGGCAGTGGATATGGGGCTAATTGCAAACCAAAAAGATTTTATCCTTCTCTGGGTCACAGGTGGATTCAAGGAATGGAGTCTCTGATCCTGGTCCACGACTTGGCACATACGTTCTGTGTCTGCAAGGATGTATTCATACATGAGTGCACGCGTGTGTTCTCGTTTATGACATTGTATTCGGTGAGACAATTTAGCCAAAAGCCTGTAATAAAGTAATAGAAGAGTACAGAAATGGTGTTTAGGAGTTGTTTCCAACAAATAAGCTCTCCGTCTACTCTGGGGGAGACTGTTAAGCTACCTATGAGAATGCTTCTCTACCACGCTCGGAGCTCGGCAACCTATACGTGAGCATCAAGTGCTAAACATTGTAAAATAAGCGAGAGGCTGAAGCGATCTGAACCAACACCGGCCCTGACAATTTTCTTCGTCTACGCACTCACATCAAGCTATGGCAAAGATGAGAGCTATACTAGCTTGCAGAAATTTTACTACTGAGACCACACATTCTTTAAGGTCACCATTGGAGATTTCAACGCTTTGGTTGGACCTAGAAGAACGCTTGGTGAATGCCACATCGGAAACAGCGAATTAGAATGGAATGATCAGAGCGAGCTGCTATCCACGTTTGTCATCACGACTAACATTATTCATAGTAACTCTCAATCACTGAATCCCATTTTCAATGCTGGACGTGGAATTTCCCAATTGAAAGTACCATAACAAAATAGACCACTTCCTAGTAAATCGAAGAATTTGCCTAATCGATGTCGCTGTTGCCCCAAAATTCTATACGGCATCAGACAATTCTCCTTCGTGCAGGATTCCATTTTAAGGGGAAAACAAGAAAACCGCTAATTTCCAAAAGCAAATTTCCAAAACACTGCCATAAACTAGGATTTATTCAGTTAACCATTCGTCTGCTGGGAATATGCCGTTCTTGGTAATATCGACAGAAATGCGACCGGCTCATTCAACATATTTACGTTAGCCCTATGAAAGCAGAGGGCTCAAAAATCACCAAGAGAGGTCTGTCTTCAGACACTCTCAAGCTGATAAAGGAGCTTGAAATCACGCGAGCCATAGGCAACCACCAACCTATGTCTGAGCGAGCAAAACAATTCGAATACGCAATAAAAGAAGATCTTAATGATAGAGGAGCAGCAGTCATGGTCGAAGCTGCAGAGGCTGGGAAAAGCATTAGCAAGGCCCACTGAAGCTTTGCCAATTATAAGACCAAGATGATTGCACTCCCACACCGAGACGGAACAGTTACATTGTCCAGAAAGGCAATGGAGAAAATCATTCACGAATACCACTCAGATCTCTTCGATAGCCACGTCCACCTTTCGTCATATAAAATAAAACAGGATGGATATGTTGTACCACCAGTTCTCCCTTCTGAAATCCGACATAACATTTCGTCGGTGAGAAATCAAGCAGCACTAGGTCTGCACAGGACAAGATCAGATCATCTGAAGAATCTTCCGCCAGTCCTTGTAAACACACTGGATCGGCTCTACACGCGTTACCTCTCTGAATACAAGGTCTTTACTCAGTGGAAGGTCAGCAGGACCGTGTTATTGTTCAAGAAGGGTGACCTACACGATATTGGCAACTACTGCCCAATCTGCTTACTGTCTGTCATCTACAAACTTTTCACTCGAGTCAACCTAAACAGGATTGATAGAACACCGGGCGAAGGATACCCATGTGAGCAAGCAGGGTTTCGGAGAGGATTTAGTGCGATGGCTTACTGAAGTATCGCGAGAGTACAAAAGACCGCTCTGTCTCACTTTCATCGACTTACAGAAGGCCTTTGATTTAATTGAGATAGAAACAGTCATGGAAACCCTTGGTTGTCAAGGAGTCCCTACTCAGTACATAAAGATTCTTGGTGAGCTGTACAAAAATTTCTCAAGCAAAATTTCACCATTCTACAACGATATTAACGTTGACGTCAAAAGAAGAGTTAGGCAAGGCGATACAATCTCGCCAAAATTATTTACCGCCACCCTCCAGAATGTCATGCGAACATTGGAATGGGATAATATGCGAGTGAAAATCGATGTTCGGAAGTTACATCACCTTCGCTTTGCTGAAGATATCGTTCTTATAACACCAAACAGCCAAGCGGAACGTATACTTGCGGACTTTGATAAAGCGTGTGGAAAGATTGGTCTTCGACTAAATCTCAAGAAAACGATGTTCATGAAGAACGGATTGGTTTTGTTTGCCCCATTCACGCTCAACGAAACGAATATCTCCGGATGCTCCAATTATGTTTGTTTAGGTCGGGAAATCAATTTGTTGAACGACTTAGCTCCAGGGCTGAGCAGGAGGAAACGAGCAGCTTGGGTAGCTTTCAACAGCATCGAGTACGCATTGAAAAAAACAAAGAGCACCTGACTCCGTGTCCACCTTTTCAAGTTCACGGTTCTCTCCCCTTAAACTATGAGTCGGAGAGTTCTTCTCCACGTTAGCAGGTGAATGATCACTCAGCGTTATTAAAATCGCAATTGAAAAGACGGCTATTGGAGTATTTCATATCGCGCGAGTAAGAGAGGAGTTCCGATACTCTGAGCGACGGTCAAGAACCAAAAACGGAATTTTGTGCGCCGAATTCCCGAAAATAGGTTTCACCGACTGTGTAATGCATATGAGCGAACTGCAGAAAGTCTACCGATTTAAAGGCCAGAGTTCTTCATGAAAGCTCTAGAAGAAAGGAAGATTGCTCGACAAGTCCCGAAAGTAATCTGAATCCACTGGGCCACTCTTTCGTCGGACGGGAAGAAATGGAAATTTACTGGCTCCCGCTTGAATCACTCGGCGATCAACTGGATGACAGATAGAGTAACAGGTAAAATAGCATGATAAGGCGACGAGATTGTTTTACACCAATTAGGCTGATGTGACAATTTTTTGAAACTTGGGAGAATCTTTGCCTCTCTTTATTGTAGAAATACTTTCTAGGTTGAGGTTCTGAAGGGAATATCACTTAGTATCGAAAGCGGCAAGCATGTTGCTCTAGTCGGCCATAGTGGGTGCGGAAAAAGTACCTTAGTGGGCCTTCTTCTTCGATTCTACGAGCAGCAATCCGGCCAGGTACCCAATCAAAACGAACTCTGTGTTTGAGTACGACAGAGTACATGTAGCAGTTTTAGGTATTTATTGATAACGTGCCAACTAGTGACCTTAATATCGAGCATCTGAGAAATATTATCGGAGTCGTCTCACAAGAACCCGCTCTGTTTGCTGACACAGTTAGTTCTACCAAACTCACTCATAATTCAGAGATAAAGTAGGAAGCGTTTCTTTCTACGAGCATGAAATATTTAAAAATCGTAAGTCATATAAAGATTTGTTGCTTAGTTTGAACTTAAACAGATTTGGGTAAGAAAAACAAATTTGAAATTGGGACGAATTTTAAAACAAAGTTGGGTTTATAGTTCTTGCCTGATCCGAGAAATTCTTCTCCAGATTGAATCGCTGAATGTGGCAGTGGACTAGATTCCCGCCTCAGATCACGTGTTATGTAATGGTGTTTGAAGTTGTGGTCAATTACATGGAAAAAACAGCACAATTTCTACAAATTTTTTAGTGCTAGAAAAAAATCATTATTTCTCATAATAAACATGAATTTATAACCCACAGTTTGATTTCTGGCCTGCGAGTTCAATATTCAGTTAGAAAACAACATCCGCTTGGGCCGTGACGACATCTCTCAGGAGGAAATCGAGAAATGCTGCAAGATGGCAAACGCCCATGAATTCGTCATGAAACTCAACAAGGTATGATAATCGGTTACCTCATCTTGTCTCATCACATTTTGCAGTTTGATTGCTGAATTCTAGTACCTTAAAATATTTTCGACAATACACGGTTAAGTTAAGAGGGGTTACTCAACGACAAGAGGAAATCGTCCTTAGATACTCTTCTGATCTAGAAATTACTAGTATATGTCGAAAATGCGACTTCTGGCGTTATATGTTTAAAGAAAAAACTAAGAAATCTTCTTCCTCTTAATTCTGTTTTTAAGGGATACAAAACAAGAATAGGAGACGGTGGGGTTCAATTGTCAGGCGGTCAGAAACAACGAGTAGCGATCGCTCGGGCCTTGGCGAGAAATCCACGGATTCTAATTCTTGATGAGGCGACGAGTGCATTGGATGCCGAAAGCGAAAGTATTGTGCAGCAAGCCCTAGAAAATGTGCGATTTGTAGTCTGTGCAAAACAGCACATTCATACTTTATTGTATTGTATGAGTTGTGGGAAACGTTCATTACTGTAAGGCGCGCCAGTTAGACTTCTCTTAAATAGTTCTCATGCTTTCTACCCAGTTCTAGGATTTCTATGCAGAAATCTTCCTCTCTAATCTCAATAGCCAGTCTCCTGTCTGTAGAATAGACAATTCAGAACAGATTTTTGTCAAAATATTGGATAACGTTGATATGGTTTACCTGGTTGGGTCATCAGATTAAAGTCCCGTTTCAACTTGAAGAAGTCCATACTAGGCATGACCCCATAACTGCCAATCAAAATTCGAAAATCAGCAGTGCTTCTTAGTGAAACAATTAGTTCAATGAGGTATCAAACCATGCGGACGAGGTATGAAATTGCTTCACAACAACTTAGAATAAAAATCGAATAGCTTAAAAATGAAGAAAAATCGGATAGTTGGCTAACGTCAGAACTAGTGACATTTTTTTGAAATCTATGTCCGCCCACATCATGTTAAGGCGCAATCTGGAAGAACCACAATTTCTATTGCGCACAGACTTTCGACAATAAAGAATGTCGATCATATTTATGTACTTGAGAATGGACGAATAGTTGAAGACGGTAAGCCTAATAAGGAAATCTCTTCGATAGTATAAACCATTGTTTGAAATCCTTTAGGAAATCATGACGTGTTAATAGAGAAAAATGGTCTCTACGCGGAACTGGTAAGAGCACAGGAGATAGAACAGCTGAAGAACGACGAGACCGCTGATGAGGAATGTGGTAAGAATTCATAGCTACTGTGCAGGAAGAAGGACGTACTCAATTGAACCATCTAGAGTTCACCTCGTTCCGAAGAAAATCGCTTATGCGGGAGTCAACGATGAGGAAAATGAGCACGCGACTCGCACGCGCCATTTCTCAGCCCTCAAACACTATCGAGAAAGACGTCGCAAGCTTGGAAGTAGGTGTTTTTACGGAATCTCCAAAGTAAAAGTCCTCTTAAAAACCTGAAATAGAGACAGTTGCTCGAGAACTCTCGGCAAAGTGACAAAAAGACGATAATTTTTGTTTCTAGTTTATTCTTCGTGTTAAGAAATGTTAAAAAGAAATGACAGTTTCGAGACTAGAACATCTTCTACAACCTATGATGATCCATGGTAATAAAAATAACGTTTAACTAGCACTGCTGACATGGTAATGCCAAAGGTGTCAGGTATCCGTAGCTCCCTCTTGCATCGATGCTCAAGGAACAAAGACGACATTTGATATTTCAAGGTCGAAAATTAGGACCGCGCATAATGACGTTCATAAACTCCAAGGCTCTCAAAACCTCCTGAAAGCCTAAAACTAGTAGGTATGCGATAAAGAAAAAATACACTGTAGACCCTAAGTGGTTTGCCAAATAGGATGGATCATGATAGTCAAGACTATCAAAAGTCCTTTTTCGTTCAAATAAACTTTTTTGCCTTCCTAAAATAACAAGACATGCGTTAGTATTCGTACAATGTCGATAATTCGAGCCAAGTACATCTTATATATAAGCTCGTGAGGTTCTTCAGAACAAAAGGAGAATTAACACATTCATGGTGACATCTTATCCTCCCTCATTACTACAAAGGATTGCGCCTAACTTTCCACTGCGCGCAATATCTCGACACTTATGCATCGCATGCTATGCGTGGGGTCACTCTCAAATTGATCCAACAGGACATATAGGATCACAATTAATAAGTGAGAATCTAACGAAAACGGCAGTAACGGAAAAAATATTGTTTTGCTTTGAAGTCGCAAGATTTTGAAGATGAGGTAACTGTTACACCTTAATGAAAATTAAGTGTTCAGGAAGATGCGAAAGAGGAAAAAGTGAAAGGAGCCAGCATTCTCGACATAATCAGGTACGCTAGGAAAGAGTGGTGCACGTTAGTGATGGCAGTCGTGTTCGCTTTCATTCGTGGAATGACGTTCCCCATCTTCTCCATAATCTATGGAAGAATGTTCAAGGTGAATACATTCGAATTTCGTTCTTAAAATTTTTATTATAGTATGAAATGAAGTTTATTGAGACCACATTTTTCAAATATTATCTGTATGTAATAGCGCGTATGGCGCAGTGGTCGGAAGCACACTGCAATACACCCGGGATCGATCCGTTCACTCGTAGCCCACTAAACCTTCCATCCCTCCGGGGTCGTCAAAGTGGTACCAGTTCTGTCTGGGAGGATGGCAGCACTGACTCTATAGATCGGTAGACTACTCGCGAATCATTGCAAAGGTCAAATACTCATTCAATCACCTCCAAGCGATGCTTACTCGAATGCATGACGCATCCCTCAAGGATTGATCAACTCCGAGAGCTTTACCTTTTTTATCTGTATGTAAGCGCTTGAGCTGGTTATAAATAAAAATGTTACTGAGATCAAAATATTTGAAAAAATCTATTTTACGAAGAGAAATTATATAGTTCGCTTATTCGCAAATTTGACTTAAATTCTGTTGTTGGCCACAAGCATTAAATGTCCGAGCCACCTTTTATCTTTAACAGTTTGGTGTATAGAACGGCATCTTTAAATTTCGATTGTTGACGTTGTCGAAGCTTCGGATGCTCTCTCTTACTTGCGTGATAGGGAATAGACTTAGCTTCCTCCTAGGCTAAAGAAGGAAGATTTGCATGGTCGAAAATTCAGGTGCACAAGCCGTGTATTTACAATACGAAGAATCGTTTTTGAGTACAAGGTCTTTTTTCACGTTCAACTGAAGAACGGCCTTTGTATATGCACTGAGTTAAGCGAGACAGCATCTTTCGCACTCGCACGATACTTCTGTGAGTTTCACTGTTTTGTGGATATGAGCCTTAGTGTACATGCTTTTTGAAATCCTTCCACCTCACATGGTTGCCTTTGCTCATTACTACGTCCATCATAACGAGGACGACAGATACCAAGACAATTGGTTTTTCATTAGGAACATATCCGTCGTACCCGTTCTCATATGGCAGCAGAATGATATGGCAGTCGAAGACGGTGGTGTAAAAGTTGTGAATGATCTTCTTTTTCGCTCTCATAAGTCCACTTTATTCGGGGTATGAGCGGCTGGAGAGGACCATTGATCTTAAACAGCCGCTCACTGTGCTCATTCGGTTCCAACTTCGCTGCTTGTTTTCCATTATAAAATCCTTCAAATCTTCCTTTGTTTCTAATCTTGGTACTGGCTTGGCCACTATTCCTCATAGAAAGTGTCCTCCTCAGCTTTGCCAGTCGACAAACGATACGTCGACATCTTTTTCATCATAGCTTGAAGTTGGAACGGAGATAACAAAGAATGTCAAAACTAGCGTTTTTTGACATCTTTTCAACTATAACCTTCAATGAGATCATTAGTTATTTAATGAGATTGATGCTTCATTTCCAAGCATTTGTTGATAAGAGAAATATTCCCAAAAACACATCTTTTTTCGATGGAAGAGTCAATACAAGTGTGGTGCATTTTGAATACAGATCACTTTGGTGGTTTTCAACTGCCTCTCTATAGTCGTCCCTCTCAACAACTCCGCACTGAAGGTTCTCTGGCGAAGTGGTGAAAATGGGCTGCATTCATCTAACCATGTTTGATGATCAACACCAGCGAACAGTTTGCCGAGCTTTGGCGTGTGACTGAATATACTCATGGGTAGCTTGCTATGCTCTCCCAAAGTAGATATGGAGCATATTTAACACCTATACAAGTCGTATGCACTTCGCAGTAACTTTATTGCAGACTTCTGACCGCTTGTAGGATAAAATCTGCATTTACGGGCACACCCAAAGGCGCAAATAAGGGTAGTTTTACATATATAAAAAACATTTGAATCCTAAATGCCGGGTGTTTTTGTTACTAATCGGCGTGGAATCATTCAGTGGAAAAAATTCATGGATGACCCCAACTGCACTTCGTTGCAGGAGAAAATCAACTGGTTTTTTAAAAAGAGAAACTTGGTTAACTTAGGAGAAAAGGATTAAGTAAATAAGAAGATTATAACTTCCGAAAAGTTAATTACCAATAGCATCGGTTGTCCTTTAAAGATCCTGACGTATTAATTTTATAAAGGATAGAAGGATGAGACTTCCGGCGTTGATCAATCCTCGAACGATGCGCCATGCTTTCGACTTCATCACACATCATCAGAGGACGAATGGTTTCATGCGGGACGTGCAAGCAAGAATATATTGACGAAATTGGTAGAGTAGTACTCTGCATCGATGTAGAAGAACAACTAGTCCATGAACTTAAAGTTAAACCAAATACTCCAGTAGGTGCGCATAGGACACAGAGACATAATAATGGTGAAAATTTTGAAGTTGAACCATCCTCGCAGAGCCATCGAAAACTTTAGAGCGTCCAAGACTCTGAAAATGAACATGGTGGAATACCACGTGATCACGCGTAATCTCACACAGTATTTAAGACTGGTATTTTAGTATGAAAGGCATATTGTGCTTCTACATATATGAGCTCTGTGCGGTTGATCTCCAGGTGAAATATTCAGTGGAAGGCTCACAGAGAGCAGTGATTGTCCAAAGAAGCTATTCGGTGTTCAATGTGATTGAAATCTTGGCTTAGGATTTTCTGATTGGTTATGGAGGTAGGAAGCTTGTGGCGTAGTGGTTGAAGGCGTGGCCCACCAAGCTTTCCATCCCTCAGGGATTCGAAAATTGGTACCAGACTTGTATGGGAGGAAAGTAGCTCTGGCTCGATACATCGGTAGGCCACGGCGAGTCATTGTAAAGGCCAGATATGTATTCAATCACCTCCAACGATACTTAATGATATCGAACGCATGGCGCATCCCTCAAGGATTGATCAACGCCGAGAGCTTTATCCTTTTTTATCCTCTGGTTATGGTGTTTGGCCGGGTAGATTGCAGTCAATTTGACCTTTCCAAGCTCTGAGGAGAGTATAATACGCCGAAAAGTCAACTATTTATCAAAAAAGAATAAAGTAACACTTCATGTTTACTCAACAAGAATATAAAGGATTATTTGATCACTGACGAAGTTAGTAGAAAGTCGGTCATGGGCACCACATGCTTATTGCAGGGCACCTCTAGGGAAACGAGGCCCTTAATTACGATATTTCTTGCTAGGCCAGGTCCTGAATCAATGCTATCCAGTTCAAACTTTGCCTCAGTTTTCAGTAGGAGACAGTTCTTATGATTTAGACCTTGACAGTTGGCGATGAGAAGCAAAAACTACATGGCGCTGCTATGAACGGAATCTGGTTCACGCTGCTGGGAGTCTCGTCAGGGATCAGCACTATTATATCAGGATTCCTTTTCGGAAAAGCTGGAGAGTCGCTGACGAAAAGACTTCGATTGTCTCTTTTCACAAATATTGTCGAACAGGTTCGAATCTTACTTGAAATCCAAATATATTTAATGAAATATGCTAGCACGACACTGTACGAAAATACTAAGGAGAACTGCATTGCAACATTTTTTACTTCTTCTTCACCAATTACAATAAAGTCTGAAGCTTACCGTATGCAAATCAAAAATGCTGTTCCAGGATGGTGAATATTTTGATCGAGCTGACCATGCTACCGGCAAACTGACCACTAGGCTCGCGACTGATGCACCGAATATTAGAGCGGTAAGCCGAACAGTGATTCGCACTAACCGACAGCCTGCTCCACCACACTCATCGGCCATTCCGAGTTTTTTCTTCTCAAATATTGTTTTTGACGAATGGTTAAAATGTCTTAGCTAACAATGGGTAACCTTTCTGTCCCATCTATCATCTATTCTACCTGCAATCAATACAACTGGACTTAATCCCTAAAAAAGTGGGCGATAGGGACAACGATCTAGGAGAATGTAGACTCAGCTGGAACATTAACCACTATAGACTGAAACATGTTAGCAACCTCATTTCTGCTATATCAGCTCATAGAGAATATAAGGGCACATTAAGTTGCTCTTTAGTGCCAAAACTGTTGAGTTTATCACGATGTGGTCGAAATCTGAAATCGATTTCTTACTTCTTACCTGTAAAAAAAGGTACGTTTAAAAAAGTGTATCTCAAAATAAAGGAAAGCCGAACTAGTGTTTATTAAGGTAGATGATAGGGCGCGTGTGGCGCAGTGGTTGGAAGCGCCACTGCGACACGCACGCGGAATCGATCCCTGCGCCCATGGACCACCAAGCCTTCCATCCCTCCGGAGTGGGCAATTTGGTACCAGACTCGTCTGGGAGGATAGCAACACTGTCTCGATACATCGGCAGTCCACCGCGACTCATTGTAAAGGCCAGATATGCATTCAATCACCTCCAATGATACTTAATGAAGTCGAATGCATGGCGCATTCCTCAGGGATTGATCAACGCCGAGAGCTTTATCCTTTATCCTTTAAGGTAGATGATACGAAATATCAAACACTCTGGTAACTTCAAAGTATGGATTGTTGTCATCCAATTTCAGAGTCCCACACGCTCCTTTAAAAAGGGCATTCTAGTAGATTTGCCCTTCTATTAGTAAATTTCGTGCCCCAAGCCAATCAATATACGTTTTAGTTATTAAAATAAGTTCCTCGGGGATAAAAAGACCTGAATAACATTCTGTGGGAGCACAGTTTCCATTGTAATGGACTACGCACAAGATGTTGCCAACGTTCTGTAAAGTCGTTGAAGCAGCATAAACCCAGCATTGGCTTGTGATGGCTGGTCTTTTCGGATATCTTTGGAGTAGCTGAAATACGTAAAAAGCTGGATTCATTCAAAAAACGATCCAGAACGAGGTCGTCGAACCGCCCTATGGCATTCTCCAATTAGGAAATTACGGCTGTCCGCTTGGTAATGAGTAGAAATGGCTAATAGGCAATCCTTGTCACGTAGGATTTCCTTGTTTTAAGGCGATAGATCAGCGCTTCGCAGATGTCGTCGCCGCAGTGTCGTCGATAATCGCAGGAATTTCGATTGCGTTCTCGTATGGACCGAAAATGGCACCAATTGGTATTGTTACTGCTGTTGTAAGTTTCACAGTGTCTATTCTCTCATGTACTTTTCATATTTTTAAAAATGCAAATTTTAAACACCTTGGATTATTAAGCTAACACGAGGTTGATAATGATATTTACTTGGCCAACATTTCAACGCCTTCGCCTTCCTCAGTGTAGGTGGTCCGAGTCGATGGTCCTGTTGCGTCTGTCTATGTTTCTCATTACAAGAATATAAATTAATGACATTCACCACAAGCTAAGATATGTGTGATTGAAATACGAGACCGGTCTTGCACTTGAACCACCTTGATCTAGACGTTAAATATTAAATGTAACACATATTCAGACCAGATTTCTCAAGTGTGTTCTTATACTTCGAAACCGACTTTCCTTGAACCTCGGTGTGCTTAATCAGTATGTATTCTGTATTGTATTCTGTAGATCGAGACGAACAGTAAGCACGGACCATCGACTCAGATCATCGGCTCTGATGAAGACGAAGACGTTGAAACGTTAGCCGATAATAAATATTATTATCAACCTTGTGTTCTTATAGTCATTTCTGGGAGATTATGAGTCATTGAAAGCCTATTTGAAATGTAGATATGATATTTTGACGTGTCTAGCCTTAATCGGAAAACTATTTAAGACTCTCATTTCACTCCAAACGCTTATTGCTCAGTTCCTTAAAAAACGAGGTCAAAAAGATGCAGTCAAAGCCGAAGAAGCTTCGAGAGTGAGTGAAGTCACTTCTCATCAGATGTTTTGAATCGAAAAGGTAAGCTCCAAGAAGAGATATGCGTTTATTCAGCTAGCCACGGAGGCGATAGAACAACACAGGACTGTTCAGTATCTCACCAGAGAGAAATTCTTTGTGAACAAGTTCATCAGCGAAATGAATGACCCGCATAAGAGGTCACTATTCAGAGGTCCGTCTTCCCTTTTGCACAACATGCTTAACGACAGAATTGCAGCTATCGACAACATATTGTAATCCATTTTAACCACTTCTCACCAATTATTACCGAGTAGTTGTTTGACTTTCCGGTGCTAATATTTTCCATTTCAAAGACTTTCACAGATCACTGAAAGCCTAGGAATGTTTCAATTTTTCTAGAAAATTTCTCTCAAGACTAATTACTGCTACAGTTTAGGAGTTATCCAATCACTGACTTACGCACTTTCGGTTAGCTTCATCTGTTTCAATTTCGCAAGCGCCTATCGTTACGGTATCTGGCTGATTCAACGGAGGGCGTGCTCCCCCTACACGGTTTTCCAGTGTGTTTTCTTCATTCCCGTTGGAATTATTGACTGTCAACTATGTTTTAAACCTTTCATTTTGATTCAGAGTGATTGAGGCACTGAATACAGCTTCAATATCATTGTTAGCCTTTGCCACATACTTCCCAGAATATGTGAGAGCTCGCCTTTCGGCTGCGCTTCTCTTCCAAATGCTCAGACAGAAACCAAAAATCGACAGTGTTTCCCCATATGGAAAAAGGAGTGTGAGTTTGATTCTCTCGATTCAGATTTAAAATTTCACAAAATCGTACTGTCAGAATAGATGACAGTTCAAGAAGTAACTATTAAGGAGAAAGTGATGCAACCAATAGCATGGTTTCTAATATTTAAAATTACGGTGACCCCGGCGATTTTGATCACCTTGTCAAAATATGAATCGCAAGGAACGTACTAGAACGTTTCGTACATGTTACAGTGAATCAAAATATCCACTCGTATGTTGAGTTTTGCATTCTTAATGACACTGTAGTTACCCATCAACGCTTTCGTTTAGTGGTAACTTGTTGACTAAGAAAAATCTTTGTTAAGCTTTTTATAGCTCAGTGAGTAACAAAAGATTAAGTGTTTGGAATTAATCAATCTCTGATGAATGTTCCATGAATTCGAGTTCGTCTAACATCAGAGAGGTGAATGAATTCATGTCTGGGCTCCACAATGACTCGGTGTGGCCTGCCTATAAATCCAGCCAGTGTTGCTATCCACCCAGACAAGTTTGGTACCAACTTGCCGATCTCGGAGGGATGGAAGGCTTGGTGGGCTATAGGAGTAGCGATCCATTCCACGTGTGCGTCGCAGTGTCGCATCCAAACAACAACACACCCTGGCCTTTGGGATCACCTGTACCACCTGTAGTCCCGTTGATTGTCGAGTGCCTCGAGCGGGCGCCAGTAAATCCTCCATTTTTCCCTGTCGCGTGCAAGAGTAGCCCAGTGGGTTCTCTTCACTTTAAAGACTCGTTGAGCATCATATCTTTTTTCTAGGCTTTTCGTGAAGAACTCTGACCATCGGGTCGGTGGTCTTCCTGCAGTACGTTTGATATCCCAAGGAAGCCACTCACTAACGGCTCTTCTCCATCAGTTATCTTTAATCATTCATACGCATTACGTGTCCGGCCCACCTTATCTTCGACTGTTTGACGTATAGAACAGCATCTTCGATTTTTGATCGCTGACGCAGGTCGCAGTTTCGGATCTCATCTCTTACTTGTGTGAAACGGGATATTCCTAGCATCGTCCTTTCGACCGCGCCCTCGACAACGCTGAGTGATCTTTCATCCTGCTTACATAGCGACCAGGTTTTGACGCATACGTTATGGCAGGAAGAACCGTTGAGTAGAAAAGGTGGGCACGGATTTGGGTGTTCTTTGTTCTATTCACTCCATCCTCGATGCTCTTGAAAGCTCTCCAAGCCGCTCGTTTCCTTCTGCTCAGCTCTGGCGCTAAGTCGTTCATCATATTGATTTTCCGACCTAGATAGACATAACTGGAGCATTCGGAGATATTCGTTCCGTTGAGCGTGAATGGGGCAAACGAAACCAATCCGTTCTTCATGAACATCGTTTTCTTGAGATTTAGTCGAAGACCAATCTTTCCACACGCTTTATCAAAGTCCGCAAGCATACGTTCCGCTTGGCTAATGTCTGGTGTTATAAGAACTGTATCATCAGCAAAGCGAAGGCTGTGTATCTGCCGCCCGTCGATTTTCACTCCCATATTATCCCATTCCAATGTTCGCATGACGTTCTGGAGGGTGGCCGTAAATAATTTTGGCGAGATTGTATCTCCTTTCCTAACTCCTGTTTTGACGGTCAGCGTTCATATCGTTGTAGAATCGTGAAATTTTGGTTGTGAAATTTTTGTACAGCTCACGAAGAATCTTTACGTACTGAGCAGGGACTCCTTGAATACCAAGGGCCATGACTGCTTCTATCTCAATTCAATCAAAGGCCTTCTGTAAGTCGATGAAAGTTAGACAGAGCGGTCTTTTGTACTCTCGCGATACTTTAATCAGCCTTGTTATCGTGTGAGTGAGGTCCATCGCACTAAATCCTCTCCGAAACCCTGTTTGCTCACATGGGTATCCGTCGTCCGGTGTTCTATCAATCCTGTTTTGGTTGACTCGAGTGAAAAGTTTGTAGACGACAGACAGCAAACAGATTGGGCGATAGTTGCCTATATCGTGTAGATCCCCCTTCTTGAAAAACAACACGGTCTTGCTGGTCTTCCACTGACTAGAGACCTTGCATTCAGACAGTCAACGTGTGAAGATCCGAGCCAGTGTGCTTACGAGGACTGGCGGAAGGTTCTTCAGATGTTCTGATCTTACGCTTCGACTTCTTCTTCGTCATAGTTTGATGTTGGCGCGTAAACGACGAAGATTGTCAAAGCCGGTGTTGATCCACATCTTTTTAGTCGTAAACGTACGATTCGGGTTGTAAGCTGTTCGAATGAATCGATGTTCATGGACAAACTCGTGTTGACGAGAACGCCGACACCGCCTACGCCTCTGCTGTCGCATGTTCCGAGGAACAGTTCTTCTCCAGTGTCATAGACAGCGTTGAATGGGTGGCGTCGTCTCGTCTCAGCCAGGCCGATGACGTCGTACCTTATCCTTCTTGCTTGCATGGGCAAGTCTTCTATCGACGACTCGGATGCAAGTTTACGTGCGTTGTAGGTACAGATCGTCACCATAGTTCTTGATCCAGGTAGCTTCCATTGGCCCTGAGATTTTAGCAGCCTCTCCGTGCTCGTCCTACCCAACGCTGCGAAATTGGGGTTCTTTCGGGGTCAGGGGAATGAGACCCGTTTCTTTTTTACTGTGTTTAGCATATTTGATACCCACGTATAGCTTGCTGGGCTCTGAACGTGGGGGCTGGTTTTACTCACGGGCAGCTTGCCAGGCTCTCCCAGAGTGGACATGGAGCTTATTTGTTGGAGGCGACTCCTCACCGCCTCCCATATACTTCCCTGTCACTTGATTGCAGGCTTTTGGCCGAATTGACTAGTAGAATACAATCCGCATAAAGTGAGAACGCACCCACACACTCATGCATGAACACGCCTAGCAATTACAGAAAGTATGTGCCAAATCGGCGCGGCAGAAACAGGGAGTCCATTCCCTGGATCCACCTGCGTCTCAGGGAAGCAAAGGTCGCTTTTTTGGTACGCGATTAACCCCCTGTCCGCCACATGGGGACGCGCCACGTAGCCTCTCGACTAACCGGCTCGAGATCCCTCATATGAGGGAGATCCGTAGGCCTTTGGGATAGTAAGCAAATTTTAATCTGAAGCAGTTGTTTTTTCCCATACTATTCTCATCTCATTTTTTTTTTACCTTCTCACATCCAATTATGATGAGGGGTTTCCACCAATTTCCATTTACGCACATCCAAAAAAATTCATTTCATAAACTTTTTCTAATAGGTAGTATGATTCTCACATTGAGCTTGTCGCTCGCTAGGCGGTCGGTTGATTTTATGGCAATGTCTCCTAATGTGGTTTCGATCTAGCTAACCGCTGCGGTAAAGGATAAAGGATAAAGCTCTCGGCGTTGATCAATCCCTGAGGGATGCGCCATGCATTCGACTTCATTGAGCATCGTTGGAGGTGATTGAATGCATATCTGGCCTTTACAATGACTCGCGGTGGCCGGCCGGGGTATCGAGCCAGGGCTGCTATCCTCCCAGACAAGTCTGGTACCAATTTGCCGACCCCGGAGGGATGGAAGGCTTGGTGAGCCATGGGCGCATTTTCACGTGCGCGCCGCAGTGGCGCCTCCAACCACTGCGCCACACGCGCCCTCCGCTGCGGTAGCATCTCATATTACATGGGAATGCGATAATAATCGAGAATCTTTTACAATAAGAGCCATTTAAGAGGAGATGAGTTGCCCAAAATTTAATGGGGAAAACTGGTGTAGTATCACATGGTTGATATTCCTTAGGGCTTGGCGACGATTTGGGAAGCAGGTATAAGTCATTTGCCAATTAGAGGAATATGTTGTTTCGCAGATTTATCGTATTGACGGTATTTCTAATTATTATCATTCGAAGCAAAATCTTCGTCGCCCCAGCGTAGATTTTAGAGCAAACTTTCAATGCAGACACAACTCACGATCGTAGCATACGTGGGAGACATTTCTATGAGATTCTTTTCATATTAAGAACAAGAACAGAACAGTTATTTACGGCTCCCGATGAGCCCTTGGAGGTTTTACTGTTTCCGAAAAATTGCAAAACGTTCTTTTTAGACACTCCAAGGTGCGATTTGTTTCCAGCACCTTTACTTCTCCTACCCTGTCATCCGCAAAAATATGGTGCTGAATGGCGTCAATTTGAAGGTCGTTGGAAATTCATTTGAATACGAAGTAAGAACGATTGAAAATGAATTCAGATTCCACCAGGAAAAACAGTGGCGCTTGTCGGTCCAAGTGGTTGCGGCAAAAGTACCTCCATACAACTGATCGAGAGATTCTATGATCCAGTTGCTGGTAAAGTGGTGAGTTAAGACTAGTCAGACAATTGCACGATGCATGTCAACCTGATAAACGTCACTTAAAATCGCGTGTAATCAATCAGCGCGGTGGGATCTGTCTGGATCCGTCTGCTGTATTGGCTGAGTGTGGTTTTTACAGGAGTTGCGAAATATTCTTGTTAAAATATTCCCACCACCTTAGCATATGCAGTTACCGGCTATTGTTGATCGCTTGGAAATTGAAATTCTTGCAGGATGAATGCAATCCGCAGTAGTAGTTGACCGAGTATGTAAGAAACCGTGACACTGAAGAAGATCATTGAAACATTACTGAAGATTTTAACCGTTTTTGTCTACTGCCTACTCTTTTTGATAGCAGGGTATATTGCGAAATATAACTTTAATGAAGCTGAGATATAGAACTAGCTGAGAGACAGGCGAAATGAAGGACCTGCATGGTGTGGTGGTGAGCGCGTTACTCCACGGGAAGGACAATAGCGCGTTCGTTCCTAACCGCAGACACCTGCGGTCCGGAGTTTTGCAAATATCTCAGCTTCATTAAAATTACTGAAGATTATCATGGAGTCGCAAGTCCTACTTACAGTTCCTATACAGAAGGACTATTAACTGCATTATTCGCCCACCTAGAAAATTGATCTCGTCCTCCTAATCCACAACTAGGTAATTTCTCAAGAATGTTCATGCTATTCCGTACGACGAATGCAATGTAGCAAACCACGAATTGAAAGGGACTTGGAGCGGAAAGGGAGTCGCGCGTTCGTTACTCATCGGTAGAGACCTGTGGTCCGAAAATTTGCAAATATCCCAGCTTCGTTATGGTTGAATTATTAGTTTGTGAAGTATAGAAATATTAATCAGACCAACAAGTTAAATCATTTCCGTAGTTGTTCGACGAAGAGGACTCTCGTCTGCTTAACTTGAAACATCTTCGGTCCCAAATTTCTGTTGTAGGACAGGAGCCTGTACTTTTCAACTACTCGATCAGGTACACTCCACAATTTAAATTATGTTTTTAAAGATAGTATTCAACTGCAGTTTTTGCTTTCAAGGTTTCCGCTCTTGAGTTCCATTTCATCTCATCGTCTCTAAGTTTCTTTACAATTTCTTTTAGAGAGAACATCGCTTATGGAATAGAGAATGCCACTGCTTCCGAAATTGAGGAAGCGGCAAAGTTGGCAAACGCTCACGATTTCATAGCTCAATTGCCTAAAGTATGTGCTATTGTATTTGGTTGAAAAGAAAGTAGAACAGAGAAATTTTCAATCCTAGTTAAATTTTCGTAGACTTTCTTCACGTTCTTTTTTATTTCGGCAAGTTTAGGGCTACCAAACACGCCGCAACCTTAACATCATCAGAAAATTTTGACTTTGCTTTCCGATACAGTATGCTAAATAAAATCGGCACAGATATGGAATTATGAAGGAAATGGTGACGATACCACACCAAAGTTCACCGGATTACATAAAGCATTACCTTTCCAAGGGTAGGGCTATAGTAGGGTGGCGCGTGTGGCGCAGTGTTTGGAAGCGCCCTGTAAAACACACGTGCCATCGATACCTGTGCCCATGGCCCACCAAGCCTTCCTTCTCTCCGGGGTCGGCAAATTGGGGCCAGACTTGTCTGACAGGATAGCATGGTTCGATACATCGGTAGGCCACCGCGAGTCATTGTAAAGCCCAGATCGCATCCCTCAAGGATTGATCAACGCCGAGAACTTTATCCTTTATTACTACCTTTCGAAGGAAGTTATGAAAAGACATTGCTTTTTGATTATACTATACCTCCTTCCTTAGATCTGAGGAAGTTTGCTTATAATAGTATCCAGGATCAACCTTCAATTAACCTCGGCATTGGATTATGAATTCGTCGTTTTCTCTCTTAGCAATCGCGAGGTTGTTAAACAGCATACGTTCACTTCCATACAATAACACACATACAACACAATCGTAGCTGACGTTTCGGCTGAATCGCCTTCTTCAGAGCCTGGAAGGGTACACTAATACGCAACTCACTAGGTCAAACACTTCAGCACCACAAACAGAAAAATGAAAATCTGAGCGATAATTACAAGATCTACGGCTTCTCGAAAAAACCCACCGCTTTTTCACTTGTCTTCCACCGAGGAAGAACAGCCGCTCAGAGTCGCATATGGCTGACGACTGCAGCACCCCCAATCAACGATCGATACGAAGGTAAGGGGCGAGATCCCGCGTAATCTAGGGGCATTCCTCCCTGCTATTCATTGTAGGATTTTTGGCATTTATCCAAAAAGCCTCGAGGAGTTTGCGCGTTGGTGTTTTTGTATCCCGTGCTAGGATAGCGACTTTTATATCAAAATCGTCTCCGCTATGCTTTTGTATCCTATGCGTGCCTAGTGGCGTGCCTTGTCTTACTTTTCGTTTGCCATCTAGGTGCTCTTTTATGCGGATACATAAAGGTCTGCCCGTTTCGCCAATATATTCGTCTCCGCAAGTACCACAAGAGATCAGGTATATCGTGCCTGAACTCATGCAGTCACCGTCCCTCCCATAAGTGCAGATTACGCAATTTTGTGTTTCACACAGACGGTCATATAGGCGATTACGAACTAATTGACGACGAAAAGTATTCGGTGGTATTTCAAAGGAAATGGTGACGATACCACACCAAAGTTCACCGGATTACATAAAGCATTACCTTTCCAAGGGTAGGGCTATAGTAGGGTGGCGCGTGTGGCGCAGTGTTTGGAAGCGCCCTGTAAAACACACGTGCCATCGATACCTGTGCCCATGGCCCACCAAGCCTTCCTTCTCTCCGGGGTCGGCAAATTGGGGCCAGACTTGTCTGACAGGATAGCATGGTTCGATACATCGGTAGGCCACCGCGAGTCATTGTAAAGCCCAGATCGCATCCCTCAAGGATTGATCAACGCCGAGAACTTTATCCTTTATTACTACCTTTCGAAGGAAGTTATGAAAAGACATTGCTTTTTGATTATACTATACCTCCTTCCTTAGATCTGAGGAAGTTTGCTTATAATAGTATCCAGGATCAACCTTCAATTAACCTCGGCATTGGATTATGAATTCGTCGTTTTCTCTCTTAGCAATCGCGAGGTTGTTAAACAGCATACGTTCACTTCCATACAATAACACACATACAACACAATCGTAGCTGACGTTTCGGCTGAATCGCCTTCTTCAGAGCCTGGAAGGGTACACTAATACGCAACTCACTAGGTCAAACACTTCAGCACCACAAACAGAAAAATGAAAATCTGAGCGATAATTACAAGATCTACGGCTTCTCGAAAAAACCCACCGCTTTTTCACTTGTCTTCCACCGAGGAAGAACAGCCGCTCAGAGTCGCATATGGCTGACGACTGCAGCACCCCCAATCAACGATCGATACGAAGGTAAGGGGCGAGATCCCGCGTAATCTAGGGGCATTCCTCCCTGCTATTCATTGTAGGATTTTTGGCATTTATCCAAAAAGCCTCGAGGAGTTTGCGCGTTGGTGTTTTTGTATCCCGTGCTAGGATAGCGACTTTTATATCAAAATCGTCTCCGCTATGCTTTTGTATCCTATGCGTGCCTAGTGGCGTGCCTTGTCTTACTTTTCGTTTGCCATCTAGGTGCTCTTTTATGCGGATACATAAAGGTCTGCCCGTTTCGCCAATATATTCGTCTCCGCAAGTACCACAAGAGATCAGGTATATCGTGCCTGAACTCATGCAGTCACCGTCCCTCCCATAAGTGCAGATTACGCAATTTTGTGTTTCACACAGACGGTCATATAGGCGATTACGAACTAATTGACGACGAAAAGTATTCGGTGGTATTTCAACAACTATCGCTACCGATTCCTCTAGATCTGCCCTTCTTAAGCATCGTTTCATCGCTGCACTTATTTCATCGCTAATGAAGGGCAAAATGAACGGTACTTTGTTTTGGCCAAACCGTTCCTTTTGGAGCGTCGCTCAACCGTGAAACTTATCTCGTTGGGTTAAAATTTCGTAGCCACTGGAGATGGCTATTTGCCGAGCCAAGTCGCGCGATTCTTTCCTTAGAATCCCTACTTGTGCACACAGAGGTGGCTATTTGAAACGTGTTTCTCACAAGCGCCCTCTTTTTGTGTGAAGAATGGGAAGAAAGGAAATGAACGAGGTTGTTTTTGTCACTTGGTTTTCTGTACCACTTTGTCATGTAACCGCTATTTGATAAGTTGATTTGAACGTTTAGAAACGGGAGTCGTCCTTCAGTTTCTCCCGCGTGAACTTGATGTCCTCTGACTGCTCGTTTAATAATTCAAAGCATTTGTCCATCTCCTCCTGTGTATAGAAGACGACAAAGCAATCGTCTATATATCTGCAGTAGAGTAGCCGGAGACCGAGAACGGGGGCTTCCACTCTAGACATAAACGCAATGGCAAGGCTTGGTGCCATTCGCTGTCCCATTGCCAGCCTCATTATTTGCGCGTAGTATTTCCCAGACCATCTGAAAATCGAGCAGTTTAGGCACTCCTTTAAGAGAGCCATGAGCTGCTGGATGGACAAGCCATGCATTTTTATTTTTCCTTCATGTTCAACAAGAAATTCGAAGATGGCTTGCATTGCGGAGTCATTCGATACGTTGGTGTACAGCGCGGTAACGTCTAACGACTCCATCACGCACGCGTTATTAGGAGACGCGTCACGTAGACGTTCTAGGAACATTTGGGTGTTCGTGAGG
>MQTX01000042.1:622085-664616 GCA_009735665.1 Angiostrongylus cantonensis | reverse complement strand
CTTTGCTTAGCCTGATAACGGAGTCGATCTTGAAGTTCATAAAGGTTGCGTACTATCCTACGCAAGGTTGTTTTGGAAATGGGCTGTGATTGTGAAAAGCTTGGGCCCAATTCTAAAACCGAGCGCGCACTCTCAGGTATTGTCATGCCCCCAAGTACCGTGCCTCTAGACTTTTTTGGTGCAGCATCAACCGTATTTTGACTCCCAGCAAAGTTCGTTTCTCTATGGTTTCTTGAAGGCGTTTCAACAGATTCTCAAACTTTTGCTGCAAGGCTATTTTCGCATTAGACCTAATAGAATCGCATATTAATATTGACCCACCAACTATTCTCCTCTAAAGTTGATCCTCCAAATACAAAGCACAAAATTGTTCCTTCGTCACACATTTCATCTTCCTTGCGAACATTTCGTTTCGTTTGCTTCGTAATGCAGCGCGGAGTAGTTCCATTTCGATGCCTCGTACTTGTTGGCTGTCCTGTGGTTGACCGCAGATCTCGTGAAGCCGTCTCCGTTTCGTGAACTTCGGCACGACTCGGTGTTGAATGCAGCGGCGGAGAAAGTGGATCTGTTGTCAGCCTAAGACGATCTTTTGTCTTAGTGACAGTGTTTCCTTCACGAGTCGAAAGTACTTCGCTGGTACATCTTGTAATAGTACCCAGGATCGACTTTCTATTAACCTCTGCATTGAATTATGAATTCGTCGTTTTCTCTCTTAGCAATAGCGAGGTTGTTAAACAGCATACGTTTACTTCCATACAATGACACACATACAGCACAATTGTAGCTGACGTTTCGCCGGAATCGCCTTCTTCAGAGCCTGGAAGGGTACACCAATACGCAACTTACTAGGTCAAACACTTCAACAGCACAAACAGAAAGATGAAAATCTGAGCGATAATTGCAGGGTCTACGGCTTCTCGAAAAAACCCACCGCTTTTTTCATCTGTCTTCCACCGAGGAAGAACAGCCGAGGAAGAAGGAAATTTGCTTGTATTTTGTTTGACTTTGGATAGTAAAATATTTTAGGGATACGATACTGTAGCTGGTGAGGGAGGCAGTATGTTATCAGGTGGGCAAAAGCAGCGCGTCGCAATTGCTCGCGCTGTGATCAGAAATCCTAAGATTCTTCTGCTAGACGAGGCCACTAGCGCTCTGGACACGGAAAGCGAAAAAGTTTGAATCCATGTTCTATGGGACAAAGTGTAAGTAAGCCGTTATATTATGTTCATAACAGATCGTACAAGAAGCTCTGGAGAGAGCGAGGAAAGGAAGAACGTGTGTGATGGTCGCCCATCGTCTGTCATCCATTCAAAATGCAGATCTGATTGTAGTTATCAAAGACGGAAAAATTGAGGTAAGCATGGATATAAATGAGCTCATGGACTGATTATATAATGTGGCTGAGGAGGGAGGCATTGGATTTCAATATTCTCCATGAGTTGTAGCCGTTCAAAAATCATTGTATTGTCAACAGCCATCTTCAAAGGGATTTCATCAACATTGTTTCCCTAAATATCGAAATTTGCTAGTGAAGGCCCTGTAATTCCTTCACTTTTTAAAAGTGAACAACATCAACACTGAATTATCTGACACTTTCTCTTTGCCGACGTTCGGGTTTCGAGAACTACCCGATTGACTTCGTCAATGGTATTAGAAAAGACAGAGCTTTTAAAAAACTAGAGAAACCTTGGGCAAATTGTTTAGACAGTTGAATGGGCAGTATGTAGTCGCCAACAAGGGCAAGGGCTAATTTTTTGCTGCGTATTTATCCCATGGTCCTGTGTATTTCGCAGTAAATTCGAAATCAGCCTCTAGCTTCCGATTAGCCCATTACTCACATCCTTAGCTTGCTGTATTATCCACTGTGGGAAGACGTCGCAAAAATAAAATGATAAAGAGAACTGATACTTATGCTACGGCTTTGAACCTGTCTAAATCTTCTTTTGAAATTTTTCTTCTGTCCTTTTTCCTCTCATATTAGCAATTTTAGGAGCAAGGAACACATCAGCAACTACTGGCGAGCGGTGGATTATATTCAAGATTAGTTAGTAAACAGGATCTTAAGTAGGACAAAAGTCGTACTCCTTCATGATTTGATTTCGTAATTGTGTTGTATTATTTCGTGCTCATCTTTCTTCAAATTCAATGTGGCAGTTCCAATTTGTAATCGAGCTTATCGATAATCTGAATGGACGCCAAGAAATGCAACAAAACGATAAGGGTACCAGCGTCGCATTATTCGATGACTTCTTCCTTTCCATGGTCGTGTATTTTTTTAGTTGTAGCGAATAAGAAATTAAGCCTGCCAACTCTTCTTCAGCCGATCGTCGTTAATAATCACTAGAATTACTGACCTCCTAACGGTTTACCGCCTCACCGTGGCTAAGAGGTGTTCCTGGGTGTCGGACTCCGATGTACAGCGGGGTATCAATCCCTCTGGCAGGTTCTCCCAAGCTGAGGAGTCCGGTTCTTCCATCAGAAAGCCTAGCTAAGAGTAAACTAATACTAGGATCCACCGCCAACATGGTATCAAAGTCGCATGGTGGCAAATCTCACTCTGGTCCACAAGGGATACGACTGCCTGTGGTGGTGAAGACCCGAGACAGGCTTTGGCCAGGCTTACCTCGGGATCTCAGGGAACCACAATGGCTTAAACAGCAAACCTCCGAAAAATGGGGATTGTGCTGGAGCACGCACAACCAGTGAGGTTGGCCCATTCAAGTGTCAGGTGTCAAGAATTACTTCAGAATAAAAATGTTGGCCATAAAGCAGCAAACCTCTCAGTGAGCCCAGGTGCCCGCCCTGCTTGCTTTGAGGACCTGCGAATGTAGAACAGAGTATTAATTCTTACAGAGAGTAAACTGTAGTAGGCGAAAGCAGTGGAGGACTCGGTTATAGCAGTGGAAGGAGTGTAGACCACGGCAGTGGTAACTAAGATTTCCATGTCTACCACACTGGCACATCACGTACACAAATGATAAGGTTTAGGAGGCTTAAACTGAGCACTAGTGATATCTGCAGAGTCAGTGAGTATTCTTCCAACATCTCTGAAAGAACTCATTGTTATGAGACGACTGATGGTCGAATTACCTAAACAGGAGCAAGAAAGCGATCTCCACTTCTCGGACCGACTTTTGATTAACCTCGTCAATGCTCAAAGAGACAGTGTCTTCTTTTTGAGCAGACACGAAACTGCCGATAACAGGGTTCATTAATGCGTCGTTTTCTTATTCAGCAAGCACGAGGTTATACATAGCATATGTTTACTTCCGTGCAAAAAACCCGTGCAATACAACGGTAGCTGACGTTTCGGCAGTATCGTCTCTTTCAGAGCCTGGAAGGGTATAGTGATATGCAATCTGCTACGTCAAACGCCTCAATAACACAAAAGATGAAAATCTATATCTCAACCACATGGTCAGCAGCTTCTCGAAAAAGCCCATTCTTTTTAACGGGCCTACCATTGAGGAAGAACCGTTGATTAGAATCGCATATCTCTCTAGCTGACGCTTGCAATGCTCTGAAGAAGGCGATACTGCCGAAGCGTCAACTACTACTGTATTGTAGGGGTTTTTGAACGAATTAAACGCATGCTGTATAACAACCTCGTGATTGCTGAATAAGAAAACGACGCATTTATAGTCCAATGCAGATGTCAATAGAAGGTCGATACCGATAACTGTTACATGGTCCATTAAAATATTGGCCGACGTTTCGGAAAGTTTCGCCCTCTTTAGAGCCTGGAAAAGATAAAATGACACACAGTTGTCTTAATCAAACACTTTCATGACTCTAGCAGATGAAAGGTAATGTGTAGATCTTCAATCCCATAATAAATAGCTTTTTTAAAAACTCACCGTCGTTGTTCATAGGTCTTCAATTATTGTTAGAGATCACCCACACAAAGTCTCACATGAATGAAGAATGTGCCTGGCTTAGGTCAAAAAATCAGCCTGAGATATGACATTAGGTCACGCGTTGTCAGGGGCATCCCTCTTTCCGGTTCACTCCTGGATTCTTATAATTAATCCAGACCGCTTCGAGGGTTTCACGTAGTGAAGTACTAGATTCATGTGATTGAATTCTCATTTTTACTATGCATTCTTTACAGAAGATGAGCTTACAGAAGGTTGATAAATATATTTATTTTCGGCTATCGTTTCGACGTCTTCTCTTCATCAGAGTCAATGATCCGTGTTGATGGTCCACGTTTACTATTCGCCTCGATGTGGCGGCTACGCCTTCGTGGCGAGTCAGGTCTTCCTCAGCGGGGTATTTCCTCGAATGAGGCATACTCACTCGGTGATGCCCTTTTATGAAGGATGCTGATGGTGGATATAATGACAATGTCCAGTGATAACAACCTGTTTTCCATCCAGACAGTTCATCCTGCAGAATTACTTACTTGACACTTGAACGGCCCGTCCTCACTGGTGGTGCGGGCCTCAGCAAGACCACCATTTTTCGGAGATTTGCTGGTTAAGCTATTATGTTTCCCTGGAATCCCGAGGTCAGCTTGGCCAAAGATTGCCTCAGGTTGTTGGGGAGATCCTTTTAAGCGGCCAGTGCACCACAACTGTTGGGGACGGCTCGCTGTTATGTGAATGCCAAGTAGTTGAGAAGCCTCGATCGGAATAGTTGCTCGTCTTTGCTTTGTGCCACGAGGGACTTTTCTTGAATGGCAGTCACAATGCTGGATACCTCAAACTTGGGTATTTGAACCGTTTGTATATATTATTTACACAACAACGCAATGAGATTATAAATGTATGTACACTATACAATTGTACAATATGGAGGTGGGTGTGACGTCGTTAATGACATGTACATATGACAGCACTTAACATGTTACAGCACTCTTACGCTGTCTGCTAAAGGTGGGATTAGGCATAAGAGGCTAGATACAGATGATAGAGATCCGTAGGTTAAGAGAGTGTGGCGACGTATAAGTATGGTGGGGAGTGCACTAGCGCCATAATAAGGGGCTAGCATAATAGAATGCATATGTGAACTTGCGATACGGCAAAATGGCCATAGCAATGTGATGAGTATATGAGTGATTAGCTAATACTGATTGTGTAAGAATAATGCTACGATTATGAAAGAATTAAGATTTACATGCTCACAATGCAAGAATGTGAACAGCGGTTGCGAGAATGTTTTAGCAATAGGAATGAAGAATTGTTGCTTAGTGCCCGTGAGCAGTGATGGAATTTACCAAAACTGTTACATTAACAACACGCAGTAATGACAAGAGTATCTGTGACAACATTATTCTATTGGAAGTGCAAGCTACAGAATTTGGTTAACATTATTTGTGCCTAGGTGGATTGAGAAAACTGGAGAGAGTTTGATGAAGAGGAACGACGGCGATGTCCACGTGTCGTCAGAAGGCAAATATCCCTGCTAAGAGGCGTGGCTAGATCCGAACGAGTGGCGTGGGTCGCTGGGTCGTGTCACGGGTCGCAAGGTCTCGCCCCTAAGCAATGTGTCGTGCCTGGTATTATTCCCGGTGGTGTCTGTTGGTTATAGTTGCCGTACTTACTGGCGTGCCCGATGGTTAGGATTGGATATGAATGTAGGGCACCCAGCACCATCAGAACACATAAAGAATAAAGTTGCAATAGAGAACATTATTTTCCATTTGATGATATTTATTTGGTTGACTTGTCGACACAGGTCGTTACCACGACAGGCAGTCGCAGCCCCTGTGGATGAGAGGAAGATTTACCACCACACGACTTTCATACCAAGGCGGTGGCGGATCCTGGTATTGGTTTACTCTTAGCTAGGTTTCTGATGAAAACGCCGGACGCCTTCTCAGCTTCGTAGACTTTGCCCGGGGGGACGAATTCCCCGCTGTACATCGCAGTACGACACCCAGGAACACCTCTCATGAGGCGGTAAACCGTTGGGAGGTCCTGCAAAATTATTATTTATTATTTTATTCTTACACCCTTATTCTTATATCCTTTATATCTTATTTTTAAATTGGAACCTTCCCGTTATATCTGTGTCCAGCACGTGCCCTGTATAGTGTCTCGTTTTATTGCGAATAAAAGTTGTATGTCAGCCCTGTGTTAGCTGAGCAATTAAAAAGTTATCGATTGTCACACCAACGTTAAATGATGGCTTGTGTGAAAATTACGAAGCCGCACAATTTGTACTAGCGGTAGAGAGGGTGACTATAGGAGTGTAGGTGTACGGTGGGTCTAAGTTTTGCAGACTGTGTGAAGAGAACTGTATCGGTGAAACATGCAGGCTTCTCTGCATCCGTTTAAAAACGCAGCTCGTAACCTCTCGTATGCCACATTTTTGTCTTTGTGAGATTAGAGCGAAATTTCGTGGAGAAACGATTAAGGATTTCGAAAGGATTGCCTATAAATAATCGAAATTCGGTATCGAGTTCATTGTTGGAGCCTTGTTATCAAGAAGACCATCGAAGAAACGGCAGCAGTGGTAGTGTCACTACTTTTTGTTGTTCACTCCAGTTTAATGCTCCAAGTCTATCTTGGTAACAAGGTCTATCTTAAGTTCATTTGAAGCAAACTCGACCTTGCACACCGCTTCTATGATCACCTGTGTATAGTTTGCATTAATGGCAGAGGAGACAACTGACTTCGGCTACGGTTTATCTGATCTTTTGTAAAGCGTTCGGGTAGGAATTGATTGACGAAATGGATAGAGCACCCTGCGTCCGTGAGCACCTTGTCGGTAATCTTAGACTTAAACCAGGCACACCACTAGACGAGCATCGAACACAGAGATATAACGATGGAAGTTTTAAATCAGAAGTTACCATCCTTGCACAGAAATCGAATACTTCCGCAAGTAAAATCACCGGGCCATTTTGGATAAATTCTAGTGATACATAGGTGAAAAGCAGGTAGGAACGCCTCGTGATTATGCTTGATCACACAAAATCTCACACTAATATTTTAACATAAGAGTAGTGCATCAGCAACATGTTAATTCTGTGCGATTGGTTTCTACGTGTAATGCTCGGTGGAAAACGTATAGAAACGATGACGGTGTGAAGAAGTTTTGATTTGAATGCCATTGAAATTTAGGATTCGTATATTTTCTGTCAGCGTTACGGACGAAAATGCCTATGTAAATAGGTGGGCTGAGTAAATAGCAATTAATATGGCTGCTGTGAAAAGGAATAAATCCGTCAAAATGTCAGCCAGTACTGTACTGACTGTACTGAATAAGGTTTGTTATAAACAACGTCTTTCCACACAGACACAAGCGTGTGGAAAGATTGGTCTTCGACTAAATTTAAAGAAAACGATGTTCACGAAAAACGGATCGGTTTCGTTTGCCCCATTCATGCTCAACGGAACGAATATCTCCGAATGCTCCAGTTATGTCTATCTAGGTCGGGAAATCAATATGATGAACGACTTAGCTCCATCCAGAGCTGAGCAGAAGGACACGAGCGGCTTGGGGAGCTTAGAAGAGCATCGAGGATTTAGTGAAGAGAACAAAGAACACCCGACTCCGTGCCCGCCTTTTCGACTCAACGGTTCTTCCTGCCCTAACTTATGCGTCAGAAACCTGGTCGCTACGTAAGCAGGAGGAAAAATCACTCAGCGTTATCGAACGCGCTGTCGAAAGGACGATGCTAGGAGTATCCCGTTTCACACAAGTAAGGGATGGGATCCGAAGCTCCGACCTACGTCAACGATCGAAAATCGAAGATGCCGTTCTATACGTCAAGCAGTCGAAGATAGGGTGGGCCGGACACGTAATGCGTGCGAATGATTAAAGATAACTGATGGACAAGAGCCGTTAGTGACTGGATTCCTCGGGATGTCAAACGTACTGCAGGAAGACCGCCGACCCGATGGTCAGAGTTCTTCACGAAAAGCCTGGAAGAAGGATATGATGCTCGACGAGTCTTTGAAGCAAAGAGAACCCACTGGGCTACTCTTGCACGCGACAGGGAAAAGTGGAGGATTTACTGGCGCCCGCTCGAATCGCTCGACGATCAAGGGGACTACAGGTGATACAGGTGATAAACAACGTCGTGTCTGCACAAAAAGGAAGCACAGTGGTCTCAATATGCATTTCTATCTCGAAAGACGTGCTCATTTTCTTTCTCGAATAAAGGGTTTACAACCCTTAGTCGTAACATGTTGAATTGGCCGATGATGACAATGGAATATTGGAAAACGGAAGAAAATGCACTGAGCGAGACGAATGCGTTTTTAGTTGGTGATGTCTCAGCAAAGCAATAAGTATGACGAAGCATGTGCAACAGAAAAGAGTACTACACAGAGTGGAGCGTCTAAAACTCGGGTAACTAAACCGTTTACATACGTAATATTTATACCATAACGCAATTAGACTAAAAATATAAAAGCTAAAGCTCTCGGCGTTGATCAATCCCTGAGGGATGCGCCATGCATTCGACATCATTAAGTATCGTTGGAGGTGATCGAATGCATATCTGGCCATTAAAATGACTCGCGGTGGCTTGCCGATGTATCGAGCCAGTGCTGCCATCCTCCCAGACAAGTCTGGTACCAATTTACCGAGCCCGGAGGGATGGAAGGCTTGGTGAGCCATGGGCACATTTCACGTGCGCGCCGCAGTGGCGCCTCCAACCACTGCGCCCGACTAAAAATGTATGCACAATAAATTGCAAGTAAAATAGTTCCGTAGGAAGAAATGTAGCTAAACATAATACACTAACATTGATGAAGAGCAATAAACAGCAGGGCTATGAGGACATGAAAGATGATCAGAATATATTGTTCGTGTAACAATATTACTGTAACTACAACAGCGTAAAAATTCACATTACCACAATGGAAGAAGTTTGAAACGACAGCGGGCTGTTCCATCAATGAGGAAAATTTTGCGGAATGGAGTGCTGATGAGCTTTGTGGGCATCTGAGACAATTGCTACATTAGCAACACGCAGGAAAGATGACAATTGACGACAACATAAATATTGTGATGAGGTAAGAGCACAGGACTACACATTATGTTTGCCTAAACACATGAATTGGGGTGGAAATGGTGAATTTCGTGGAGTGCATGTAACGAATGGAATTATTTAAGAAAATTACTAGATTAACAACTAGTAGTGCTTACATGAAAGATTGATGATAACCTTAACATGTTGATCAAGCAAGAGCTGTAGAATTTATTTAACAATATTACTTCCTAAGATAATGAGTGGTGATAGAAGAAAAAAGTAGGGGGGCAAGACGATGATGAAAGGGTAACGGCGAACTCTATTCATCGTCAGAAAGCAAATGGCCGTGCTAGTAGACGTGGCTAGATCCAAGCGAGTGGCGTGTGTCAAGACACGGGTCGCAAGGTCGCTGAGTCATGCCTGGTAGCATGCCTGGTGGTCTGTCTGATGGGTAACAGTTGCCGTATCTCCTGTCGTGTGCGACGGTTAGGATGAGATGTAGATATAGGGCACTGAGATTGTATCGCTTTGCCTAACTCCTCTTTTGACGTCAATGTTAACATCGTTGTAAAATGGTGATATCCTGGTTGTGAAATTTTTGTACAGCTCACGAAAAATTTTTATGCACTGAGTAGGGACTCCTTAACTACCAAGGGCTTCCATGACTGCTTCTATCTCAATTGAATCAAAGGCCTTCTCTAAGTCGATGAAAGTGAGATTGAGCGGTCTTTTGTACTCTCGCGATATTTCAATGAGCTTTGTTAACGTGTGAATGTGGTCCATCGTACTAAATCCTTTTCGAAACCCTACTTGCTCGCACGGCTGTCCTTCATCCAGTGTTCTGTCAATCCTGTTCAGGATGACTCGAGTGAAAATTTTGTAGACGACAGACAACAAGCAGATTGGGCGATAGTTGCCTACATCGTTTACGTCACTCTTCTTAAACAATAACACGGTCTTGCTGGTCTTCCACTGAGTAGGGGCCTTGCATTCAGACAGGTAACGTGTGAAGAGCCGAGCCAGTGTGAAAGTTACTATAGAGAATATTATTCCCTGTTAAACAATGTTTATTGGTCGGGTTGGCGACAGATAGTCTCTGTGGTGGCTACTGTTTTCACCACCAATCGTCTCTCGTCGTGGAGGAATAACCACACACACCAAAATCTTTCTTTTTTTTTTGTAAATTACTAGGTGTGCACAACTTTCTGTTGATACCTGATATAACATCTACGATCGATATGGCATTAATTAAATTCAAGAAATGTTGCAGAAATTTCCTTTGATTGTTCACTTTACACGAGGTTGTTATATAACTTCTATTCAGCTAACACACTGATGGTTTCGTCTTCGTCAGCGGCGATGATTCGAGTCGAGGAGTCCACGCCGAGGTTAAGAGTGAAACCCGGTTTAGTAAAGTATTATTTCGCTACGTGCTAGGTATTCTAACTCCAACTGCTACAGGATAGATTGCCGACATGAATAGAAATCGTTATCAGTCAAAAGCAGTTAACAATGTCTCGTACATAAGAGCATCACCGGGTGAGTATGCCTCATTCGGCAGAGGGCTCCACTAATGATCCGACTCGATACTATGACGAACACACCACATCGAGAAGACGAACTGCTGTGGACATCGACTAGGATCATCAGCTCTGAGGAACACGAAAACGTCGAAACGTTAGCCCAGTGGAAATTTTACAACAACCTCTTGCAAGCTGAACAATCCAAAGAAACACATTGATTAATTACGCCGAGATTCCGCGTGTGTTGCAGGGCGCCTCCGACCACTGCGACACGCACCTGGTATTGATCCACGCGCCCATGGCCCACCAAGCCTTCCGTCCTTCAGGGATCGGCAAATTGGTACCAGACTTGTCTGGGAGGAAAGTAGCTCTGGCTCGATACATCGGTAGGCCACGGCGAGTCATTGTAAAGGCCAGATATGCATTCAATCACCTCCAACGATACTTAATGAAGTCGAATGCATGGCGCATCCCTCAGGTATTGATCAACGCCGAGAGCTTTATCCTTTTTTAAAAATTATGCCAAGGCTATGTAAGAGTCGGTTTTGTAAAGTGTTCCAGAAATCACAATGTTGACTTTTTATCTGCTGTATAATACAATTTTTCACGGAGGGTATTATGTGAAATTCAACCATAATGTTTCTCAGATATTAGGAAAACTCCGTACCGCAGGTATCTGCTGTAGTGAACGAACACGTTATTACTGTTCCCTGGGGCTAACGCGCTCACCACCGAACTACGAGTCTCCTTCGTTTCGCCTGTCTCTCAGCCAGTTTTCTATCTGTCAGTGCCACAGAAATATTAAGAGGATACCTACCAGTACCATAGAAAACCTGCTCAGAGATAGCCGAAAAGAAGGACCCGTATGGTGCGCTGATGAACACGTTAGCCCCTGGAAAGGGTAATAACACGTTCGTGTCCCCCGCATACACCTGCGATCTGGGGTTTTGCAAAAATCTAAGCTCCACTAGGGTTGTTCCAGAAATGTTTGGTGCGCCAAGAAACACCAGAAAGATAATGAGCGGAGTGCAACGCATACCTGTCAGTAATTTCCCCCACGTGTAAATTCATACGATTTAGAATGCGTAAGATTACACTAGTTGCAAACATTCTCGTACTTGACACTAGGAATTAGGAAGTTTAATATATCACTCTATAGCACATTACTGTAACGGCCTAATGTGTGTGTCTTTACGGAAATGTGCAGAAAGGTATGGATTTTGACGGCTTAAATTGAGCCTAATTGTTTGTGCAGCTGTTGCTTCGTTGCGAGTTGACTAGATATTCAATGGCGGCTGACCAGGCACTGTATGAAGTCGAAAGAGGCGGGTCCTGGAAGGGCTTTGGGAGTGGTGCTCCATGTATCCTCGGTATCGACGAAGCTGGTCGAGGTTTGTCCCTACTTGCGTTTGTTTGTTTGTATTTGTCTTGCTTTGTTTCTGTGTCTGCACTTTAACATATTTGGTGAATATGATGAGGTTGATGTTTTTGATGGAGGTAGCAGGCCACTATGACGATTTTTAGTAGAGATTAATGCACGGGAACTTCAGTCTGCCGCAGTTCATAGTGATTGCTTGCATCTAGGTCTAGTCGAATGGGTATCGTTGAGTTCCCAGTGGTAAAGTTTTGCATTGCAGTGTACGATCAACTTACCTTTTACAAAATTACCTGTGGAAGTAAGGGCGCATGCGGTGCAATGGTCGCAGGTGCCCTGCAACACACACCTAGAATCGATCCGCGCGCCCCTGGCCCACTAAACTCTCCATCTCTCCAGGGTTGGTAAATTGGTACCAAACTTCTCTGGGAGGATAGCAACACTGGCTCGATACATCGGCATTTCACCGCAAGCCATTGTAAAGACCAGGTATGCATTCAGTCACCTCCAACGGTGGTCAGTGGAGTCGAATGTATGGCGCATCCCTCAGGGAGTGATCAACACCGAGAGCTTTATTTTTTTACCTTTGAATGCGGTTGTTTTGCTATAAGAGGTGTCGAAAAGGCTCTGAGGATTTGTACATGGTGTCTTTCGCGTTTCTATGCACAGACTTGGTCCAGCTGTCATAGTGTAAACCCTCCTCATTCCTGATTCACATGTCTTTTTCACGTTCAATGTGGAAAAGATCTGACTTTTTCTAGGGCCCGTTCTTGGACCGATGGTGTATGGATGTGCTGCCTCACCACTTGATTGTGAAAATGAACTGAAAGAGTTAGGAGTGGCTGATTCGAAGGCTCTAACCGAGACTAAACGAGAAGAAATCTTTACAAACATGTGCACAAATAAGTCTACTATGCAGGTCACGTTCTCCTAAAACTGTGCGGAAAACATTTCTTTCACTTTTGAAGGAGCATTGGTGTTTGGTGGAGTTTTGCTGACCAAGTTGTGTGCTCACTCGTCTTCATCGCTTAATGTTCATGTTGTTCCTATTCTAGATTGTGGCATATGCTGTTTGCTGCTTGTCGCCTCAGCACATCAGCATTTCAATGTTAAGGCGGCGGAAGTGCTCACTGAACGAGATATCGCATAGTGCGGCTATCAGCCTGATACGAGATGCCTTATCATCGAATATCAATGTAGTGGAGGTATCGTTTTCTATACTCTGCTACCCAATAGTTTTGTAATCTATACGTTCTTATGAGCTAATTTGTTGAGCTGATGCGAGATTGACATAAGTTGTTGTTATTGTTGTTGTTGTTGGTCGATGGCTGACGTTTTGGCGATTTCATCAGAGGGACTCCCACTCGGAACAGCACGTCACTAAGTAAGGTGAAATCGCCGTAACCTCTGCCATCGACCAACAACGACAACTTATACTAACTTCGCATCAGCTCAACAAAATTAGTTCAAAAGGACGTATACATTCATTTGTTAACCTTTCATTTCCTGCCTGCTATAATTGTTGACGGCAGAGTGTAATGTGAAATACAACCACAATGATGCTGTGATATTCTCAAAACTTAGACACCGCGTTAGATCAATCCCGCTGATGGGTGATTGGTGATGGCAGGGTTAGTTAGAAAACTTGCTGAGAGAAACGAAGTGGAAGGACCTCTGTGGAGCACTGTGTGATACGCCAGCCCCTGGAAAGGTAGTCGTAGTTCAATCTGGCCTAGGGTCCGAATTTTGCGAATAGCTCATAATATATCAATTATTTATGCCGAGGGCGAAAGTCAGTCTTTCTAGTTGTTAAGTCTTGTTATTGTTCACTTGTACGTCGTCTCTCAGTTAAAGCACTGAAAAATAATTAATTATGAACAATCTCGGGTAGCTTTGGCTAAACTAAGAATGACTGAAATTCAAACCAGTGAGAGAATGTGGAAGGGTCTACAGTTATGCTTTATTTCTACTACCTTCATAACAGTTTCAAACTTCAGATCAAAGTGGATACCGTTGGACCAAAGGCAACGTATCAGTCAATGCTTGAAAAACTATTTCCTGGTTTAGCTATTACGGTAGTGGTGTTTCCAATACAATTAGTTTTCATCTGTCTGCTGATTTTCCTATTTCAGGTCACCGAAAAGGCTGACGCTTTGTTCCCAATAGTTAGTGCTGCATCTGTTGCAGCAAAAGTCACCCGTGATCGTCTTCTTCGAACATGGAAATTCTCTGAGCATGGTGTGAATGTTCCCAATGGTGGTTATGGAAGTGGATATCCCGGAGGTGGTCACGTTTGAGGTCATTTTCATAGTTCGCATTGCAGGAATTCTTTTAGCTGAGCATTAAGTTTTTGTAGATCCAAGCACTAAGAAATTCTTAATCGAAAGTCTCGATCCTGTGTTTGGGTACTCGTCGTTGGTACGATTCTCATGGAAGACTGCGGAGATCTTGCTTGATAAGCACTGTGTAGATGCTCAGTGGTAGGTGGATCTTAAACGTCAATGTAACGTTTCGCCTGAAATGTGGTTAAAAATGCACCGTTTCCACATGATTAGCTGAATCTATGTTGTGTGTGTGTCTCAACCTTAGCGTTTTTTGTAATGTAAATTTCTCTGCCCATTTATTTTTCTTCAATCACGGCTTGCTAATTTCCCGTGAATACAGTTTATGCCTCTCAACGGTTTGCCGTCTCATCGTGGCTGAGAGGTGTTCCTGAGAGTCGAGCTGCGGTTAATTGTGGTGGGACTCATCTCTCCAGCACGGTCTCCCAAGCTGAGAGGGAGTCCGGCGTTTTCATCAGGAAGCCCGGCTAAGAGTAAACCAATATCAGGATTCGTCACTGTCCTGGTACCAAAGTAGTTGCATGGTGGAAAATTTTCCTCTGATCCACAAGGGCGGCAACACCCTGTGGTGGTGACGACCTGGGGAAGACTTTGGCCTGGCTGACCTCAGGACTCCAGCGAACCAAAATGGCTAAACCAGCAAGACTCCGAAGGGATGGGGATTATGCTGGAGTCCACAACCAGCGAGAGCACGCCATCTAAGTATCCAAGTGTAGTTTGTGCAGTTTAAGGAATATGCTTACTTTCAAACATCTTCAAAAATCCCTTTATCACTCAGTTTTCTTGTATCCTACCATTTATACTTCATTGACTTCACAATATCGTTTTCGCTAGAGTTAACGTCTTTAAAAATTACCATAAAATTCTATAACGCTCCAACCTTCAGGGAAGATGACGAAGCCAAAGAAGTTTCAGTGAAGGAATGGCTTACATCAAAAGGAAATTTGCTTAAACGACATCCATTTTATGCAGATAGAACCATCCAAAATGTTTCATCGTTTTAATTGATATCATAGTATTAAGATGTTTTCAAGTATTATGTGGCACTTAAGGTCTGTATGCTGAATTTTGTACACTATTCATAGAAATGTACATCGAGAGCATAGCCAACATGTATTTTTTCCAACTTAACTGGTACTAATGTTCTTTGAAACATAGCTTGGCTTGATTTCCCTGTGGTGTAAATTTGTAAGCTTCATGTTTCAATAGACTTCCCGCCTTTTCTGAAATCTGCTTTGGTCGGATTTATTCCGTATCTATTGGTTTTCTGCTTCAATGTTACATATACTTATTTTTAAAACGTTTAGCTTTATTACAGATGGAGTTGAGGTCATGGCTCAGTTTGTCCACACTTCTGAGTCTTTTAACGCTTTATTATATTGGACACATGGTGAACACATTCTACAGAATTCTTTCCGTTCCACCTTGTCGTGACAAGTATATGTGTGTGAAGGTAAACTGCCGTATGTTATTGGATTTTATTGATATGTTATATATTATTGTATTCTTATGATGTCCTTCCAACGGTTCATCGTGCTTGGAAGGCGTTGTCCTGTGTTGGACTGCGATGTATAGTGGGGATTCGTCCTCCCGGCAGGGCCTCCCAATCTGAGGAGTCTATCGTTTCCATCAAAAGCCCAGCTAAGAGTAAACCAGTATCAGGATCCACTATTGCTCTTGTATAAAACTAGTTGCATGCTGCAAATCTCGCTCTGACCTGCAAAGGCGCGACTGCCCGTGGTGGTGACGACCTTGCGCAGATCTTGGCTAGGCTGACGTCAAGACTCTAGCGAACCACAATGGATAATACAGCAAAAGCTCTAAAAATGAAATTTTTTGCTGGGGGCCACGCATCTAGTGAGGTCGGGTCCGTCTAAGTATCTAGGTAAGTATTTTAGTGTTGTTCTATCCTTGGTCCCAAGGTTAATGTTTCTCTTATGTGCATTAGATCTATTTCAGCCTGTACTCACAGTGGACGAAAACGGAAAATTCCCACTTATTCAGTTCCGGGTGTATGCTTCTGCTTTTCCTGATTCATTAGGGAAATTGGTAAGGAAACTGGACGATTTCCAGTTAGCAGACCGTCGACAGATTCAGGTACTTGCTGCTAGGTAATAATTTTCGTAAAGATTTATACTGTGTACTGCTTCATAGGTTACTTTTAAGATTCATATACTATTTTATGAGATTCTAGATGAATATCAGCGTGCCGCTTTCCACTCGAAGAAACGGGACTTTATACTTCTCTATATTCTTCTTACCTGTGAATTTCGATGGAGAGAATCCTTATTTGGTCTGCCGTTTCATATTATGGATACATTTTTTAAAATGGCATAGTATGTGGGATACGGGCCACTATGAGATGTCTAGTTAAATCCTTTCTTAGAAACCGAAATGGAGCGTATATCAGAAAGTACTGATGTCTGCCTACAGAGAACCTGTTCGTACATTCAGTCTAATGAAAGGAGAGGTCCAAGAGGTTTGCATTTGCTCACGTCGCTTTCCGCTTTTATGCGTGAACCTTCTAAATTGTTAATCCTGTTTTTCAGGCTCAACCACCCACTACTCACTTGCGGACCGTCGTATATATCATGAGTTTGAAAGATTCTCCTAATCTGTGGATGAAAGAGTTGCCAGAAATTGTGTGAGTAGTACCGAGCTTTCTTGAGCTGGGACGATTCATAATAATTAACAGTGGGAGCTTATTTTATTACATCGGAATCTTTCACTGTATAACTCAAAATTGACACAAACTGACAAGCTTGAATACTTGAATCCATTAAATCCCAGCAACACATTTGTTTGGATATTTTCTAGTCACGCGAAGTTTTTTCTTCCTGGGGTAGTCGTGCTAAGGCTCTTTTAATTTGTCACCACAGGGAATTTTGGCGGAATTTACGGATCCGAAAATTTCTGCCGATTTTCTACCGTGTGACTTTGAGTTAGTATTGCAGTGCCAGCCGTTCCCCTATTATTTTATGCTTATCTGGATCTCTGAATGAGAATTTCCAACACGTTTCTCTTGGGAAACGCTTTTGTTGGACGAGCTAGGTGTCCATCAGTGTATGTTCATAGGATCTCTGGTATTCTTATTCTTCATTCCATAGTGGTCGCTCAATTTGTCAGGCGAAACCCGTAGCAAAGCTCGCCAGTTTGAACGTTGATTTTTTGTGTCAGCTGTTGAATATCTTTGCAACCGCTACGATGAATCAGTGATAGTACGGGACGAGAGGATATATAGAAATATACATACCAATAGAACTTTAGTGCGATGCTTCTTCTATCAATCTGTTGGTGTCTGAACTCCTAACCTGCACTAAAAGAAAAATTACGGAGAGTTGTCCAGGAACTGACATCGCATGCAATGTGCAGCATCATTTTTGAAAAGGAATTCATTGTCTTCTAATTTTCAATCCCTGTGATTTTGCGTGCTGTTTAGAATGGGAGGATATCAAAACTAAGGGGTAAGCTTCGGAATAATCCTCCTAGAACTTATACAACTTCAATAAATACTGGCAGCAGTACGACTTCAATGAGGGCGGGTTTTCTTTTTTCATATAGAATAGTTGTATATACACCGAGAACATGCGACGTGATTAGAGGAATATGTTGAATCCATTAAAAAAAGCTGTTGGCGTTCATCAACTTCTGAAAGATATCCCCTACATTCAACTTCATCGAGCATCGTTGGTGTTGATTGAATGCATATCTGGTCTTTTACGATGACTCGTAGTGGCCTACCGATGTATCCAGTCATTGTTGCAATCTTCGTAGACAAGTCTGGTACCAATTTCCCGACCCTGGAGGGATGGAGGGTATTGTGGGCCTGGGGCGCGGGAATCGATCCCATTGTGTATTGTGGAGCGCCTCTGACCACTGCGTTATACGGGCCCTGATGAATCCATAAGATACGGGAATTGCAGAAATTTTCTCAATACGCAGAGAAAGTCCTATAGAATTGAAGTCGCACCAATGGGAGCACCATTGTAAAAAAAAAAAAAGAAAACTTTCGTCGAGTGTGGCTGATGTGACACTTGTCGGTGTCATAGCGAGCACAGCAAAAAATTATGCGTTGTCAGCTCCGCAGAACAGTGAAATCAGATGCCGTCACGAGTGTGTTAAGAAGGTGGAGGTAGTGCGCGTTTATATATGTATGTACATCCATATTTGTCATGTATATTTTAAAGAAGATTATTATAGCTGTCTCGTCCTGATATTCATGGATATTCTAGTGCTCTTGAATTACTTCGTTTTGTTTAAGCATAACCCATCCCGGTGGCATGTCCGCATCTTTGTCCGACTACATCTTGAGTATCTATAGCCTTCTGTCCTCATTAAAACACTAGTTGGGCCTGGTTTTCCGTGTAATCCTGAGATAGTTCTACTGTAGTTTCCTGATGTTGACCACAGGCATTCGTCTTCTCTTATGAGGCAGTGAAAGCCCTGCTGCGTTGCGACAGGCTCTGGACAAATGGATTCTAGCGAGTAGTCGAGGAACAGACACATGTTGATATAACAGGAGCACCTGGATTATTACTAACATAGAAGTTTTGGGCAAGTCGACTAGTATCCTGGATATTAGTTCCACAAATTGCAGCTCCTTATTTCGATGGCAAGATGGCGTTTATCATCCAATCCTTTATGTTGCTGAGTTGATGAGTCGCGAAAAGGACCTTGTTCAGGTTTTCGTTTCTTGTCTGTTAGTTTTCACGTTTTTACACTTGGTTATGCGAAAACCATTTTAATTTACTAATTACTTCAACTTTTTTAGCTGGAGCCAAACACGACAGTTACCAGTTTCCAAATAATATATCAGCCTGTTTCTCTAGGGAAAATTAGATTCCATCGAATGATTACATCATCCCTAGCACAGCTCCTGGAACTAGGTTTCACTCAAAGGGATATCGAGGACGTGAGTTCTTCTATAACACTTTGGTTAACCTCTTTTGTGGCATGTTATATGTTTAGGTAAAAGGAATATTCGGTGACACTAATCTTTATCTTCTTGGAGTGACTGTTTTCGTCTCTGCCATTCATATTCTTTTTGACGTACTTTCCTTCAAGAATGATATATCATTTTGGCGTTCTCGAAAGTCTATGGTTGGACTGTCTACCAAGTGCGTTTCTTTGTGTTCTTGATATTCCTGTAGTGTTTCAGCGTGCGTTATTTATAACTCCTTGTAATTGTTCCATTTTTGGATACTAACTAAAGTTATCCGACATCATTGTATTCAGGGCCTTATTGTGGAAGTGTTTTTCATACACAGTTATTTTTTTCTATCTGAAAGATCAGGATACAAGTCTCCTTGTCATTGTTCCTGCTGGTATTTCGGTGCTCATTGAGTTTTGGAAGCTGAAAAGGGCCTTTAAGGTTATTTCTTCTCTTGTGTTACATTTGCTTCTCACATTTGTGTTAAGTTTTAAGTTAAGCAACTCATCGAGGGCGCCGATATTCCAAATAAATTCTTTTTATTGATAACTTGAGTGATTTTCTTGTAGATCTCCTTCTCTTTGCGACGAGGAGTAAAATTTGGAGCGCACACGGCTGAAGAGGCAGAAACAGACGCTTTCGACAACGAGGCAATGAGATATCTTATGTGGCTTATGACTCCGCTCTGTATTGGTGGTGCAGTATATAGGTAGGTAGGAGGAGTTCGCAAAACGGTGAATGACCTGCAAAAGTGCTATTTCAACTGCCTTTCGTGAAGCGCAATGCAAAAAGCTTATTTGTCATTTTCTGCATCCGTCATTCCTGACTGTCGAATTGGAGGCAGAATTGTTTACGAAGTGTAAACCCGGAATACTGCATAATGTCTTCCACTAGACATTGGATATGGTCAAGTTTGCAGCGTTTGAAAACCGATAAATAAGAGACAAAAGTTGAAAGTATTTTCTCGCACTAATTAGTTTCCAATGCTGTAAAATTAATCCCGCTGACGGGTGTCTCCTGATGGCAGCGTTAGGTAGAAAATTAGCCGAGAGAAACACGAAGCGAGAGCCTTAGTGCAGTGTGTGACGCGCGAGCGCCCATGAGAGGTAATCGTGGTTCAATCTGATCCGGAGTCCAAATTTTGGGATTATCTGTGTATTGTATTCGACTTACAAATGTTGCTACTATATAATGACACCTTGAAGTGTTGTTTTTAAGCTTGATGTATGTGCCTCACAAGTCGTGGTACAGTTGGTTTGTCGAGTCTCTCGCCAACGGCGTTTATGCTTTCGGGTTTCTGTTTATGCTTCCACAGCTATTTGTCAATTACAAGTTGAAGAGCGTTGCCCACTTACCATGGCGAGCTTTCACTTACAAGGTTTTTCTTTCTTACTAATTCTACTTTATTTCTTTACTTTACATTTGTAATAAATGTTGTGACTTATCTTACATTGTTCCTTAACTTAGGCGTTCAATACATTCATCGACGATCTGTTTGCGTTCATAATCGTCATGCCCACGTCTCATCGCGTTGCATGTTTCCGGTTCGTATATGCTGTTTTAGTTTTCTGGATTTTAATCATGCTGCACCACTTTTTACCGTTTAGGGATGACATCGTATTTATGGTCTATCTGTATCAGCGCTACCTGTATCCCGTTGACCATGCTCGAATTAATGAATTCGGAGAAACCGGAGATGTCGGAGCGCTCGTTGAAAAGCAAGCTGGCAAGATTTCTGATGAAGGTGATTCTGAGAAGGTCACAACTAGGAAGAGAGTTTCGAAGAAGATAGATTGAAGTTCATGAGTTTCGCATCGCATTTGCAGTTTCGCGTTTCGATCATTTTTTATTTATTTATTGGTTGTATATGGTGTTTATGTGTCAATATGTTTTTGTGTTATATGTGCATGATGTTTATGGGTCAGAGTTGCTCCTATTTATTATGCATAGCCTTTGTCGGTGATGGTGCAGATTGTCATTGTAGCTTAAAATGTGAGTTGTCATATCAAATCCATGCGCTACTTTCCGCCTTTAACTTGTTTCAGGAGATGGAGACGACAGAGTACCGATTTTTCCTTGTTTTTTGTTTTTGTATTAAACGAGTTGAAGTTTTTTTTTTTCGTTGTTTCGGTATTAATCATGTTATTCCCATACACTTGCTCCCCTTTTACTTAAATCACCATCCGTATATCTCGTATGCGTATATCTATACATCTCGTATGTAGAGCATATCATGCCGATGTTGTTCCAGCAGTAGTAGATCAACGTTTTGAGCCGACTGAGTAGAAGATTCTACCGGTCTTATCGCGAACGCTTGGAGACCTGGTGACGCGCTGATTCATTGCCGCTTTGAGTCTAAATTCTACAGCGATGGCATAAGTTCGCAGAGGCTTACACTTCTATAGGTATTCAGTTTACGGAAACTATTGAACGTCAGCAGAATACATGTTGGCTTCTGCTATTCATTGAAATTTTCCAGCCAGGAATTACGATGGCTATAATGAGGAAACTGCTTGGTGCACATGTCCCTGTAGTTGTCATGACGACGAGCCAACTCTTTGGACCATTGGCAACCTTAGTGGAGGCGCTTGCTCATATCGCCCATATTTGGTGATTCTTCTGTCTGGTCGTCGTTTGACAACTATCCATGACAGGAAAGAAGGCCTTTGCCTGGTCGCCATGCAGTGGTTGGTTGTGCCTAGCGTCTCCAGTCATGGATTCTGTTCAGATCAACTTTTTCACACATAAGGTGTTTACACGACTTATAGTGAGGTTTTTCATCCAATCATTACTAGTTGCAAGTAATTGTTCATAATTCCAACCGAAATTCTGTCTAATAATGAGTTCGTGAAATATCTTGGGGCTAGATGTGTCTTATGTGTTGTAATTCTGTTTCGGGGATTAAACTGAGAATTACAAATGTGAAGCTTGCTTCTGGAAAAGTAATCCGTCTTCGCATGTACTATGTGGATCTCGCCACTTGCCTTCAATTCGTTTGTTTGCACTGGTACGAAAGAATTTCGTATGGAGGTTGTTCTGCTGTTTGTAGATTTCCCGTCTTCTTTGTAAATGTCACAATTCTGTAGAGACTCATACCCCTGGAACCGTGAGGTAGCCATGCTAGGGTGTTTCCTCGCGTATTGGAGGGAATGAGCTGATTTCAGACAAATCTAGCACCAATTTCCCTACTCTTGAATAATGAAAGGCTTGATGGACCAGTAGTTAGGTCGAAGCAGGGGTTAGCTGCAATGAACGACACCATCGCCACAGTGCTACCGGCCCCCTCTTTCCAAATTATTGTGTTATATCTTCAATATATACCTAGTCACTTCCTGGATTCAAGTGTATCGTTCACTCATATATTACTGTACATTGTATACTATCCGTTAATTCGGTTAAAAGTCAATTACCGTTAATTCGGTGCATGTGCTTTTTCAAAAAAAAAAATTTTTTTTGTAGATCATTTAAACCATGGAGTGAATATACAAAGAGCGGTAATGGACACTTTAGTGTCCATGCCGGGCATTGTGGCCTAAATCATCTATAGCAGTAATCGATGAAAGATTTCGCGGCATTCTCCTTTTTTAATCTTCACCTTCTTTCACCCTCCATCCTTCACCTTCCATCTTCTTCATCTTCATTCGTCTATTCTCTTCCAATACTTAATATGCAAATTGATTCGAAGTGATTCTCATAAAATCGCGTCAAGCGTTGAAAAACTGGATAAAATGTAGAATGTGCTGCAAGTCATTCTATTGTGAATCATTTCTTAGTAAACTCACTTGACAAGAAAGCCTTAACGATTTCAGTGTGTTCATGATGAGCGTACACGGGTTTGTTATTTTTCTGTTGTTTGTAGTAGTTGACGTTTCTGCGGATTCTGCCTTCTTCAGAGTCTGGATAGATTCAGTTGATAGTGATCTCGTCAGCTAAATACTTCCATAAACTGAAAAGAAAAGACGGGAAGCTTAAATTTCATCCGGGATGAATATGAAGCAACTTCTTCACACTTTAACCTCCCGACATGAGCCTTCCAATGAGCATTTCGTATGAAGGCAAACCGTATAGAGTTGACATAGATGCACCATTATTCTTGCGTTAAAATAATCTGACTACGCACCGAAGTTTTCGATTCCTGTTCGAGGATGGTAACTTCTACATCAAAATCTTCTCCATTATGTCTCCGTGTCCTATGCGGAACAAGCGGATTATCTGATTTAACTTTAAGTTTACCAACTAGATGTTTTTTTTATTTTTCTTTACGGACGCGCAGTGGTCTACCCGTTTCGTCAACGTATTCGTACCCCGAACTCAGATACGAGAGCTCAAATAAACCGCACCCGAACTCATTCAATCACCGTCTCTACCGCAAGAGGGGCCGTCGTAGAATTTTCGGTGATGTTTCAATGGCCGCTGGCGATTTCTCTAGTCGACTAAGCATTCGTATATGAGACCATTTGTTTCTACTATTTCTAACCAAAGGGTAACAAGAGGAGAGCCATTTGGCTTTGTAGTGGCATGAGTGCATTCGTAGTTAAGGATTAGGATGAAAATGATGAACTCTTTCTCAGCTTAAGTGACTCTGCTAAGTACTTTTAACAAATAACGCTCAATGCGTATTCGTTTCAATGGGGTAGTGCAAGCATAACAGCCGTTTTCATGTTTGGACCATAAGATCATAGCGAACTTTGTTAATCGAAATAGAAAATGTCAGAATCTTGCTGGTTTACACCTGGGAAATACAGGCTTCCTTATCTCATTAAGTGAAACTCTGGTTATTTTGAACTTACAAAGTGTTTTTCTTTCCGTATTCGTCTTAAAAACGAGCTTGTATTTTGAACGTGAAGGGATTGAACCAGCAAGAATTTCTCCAGCAAAATACGTAGCTGTCACTTCTGCATCGTTGGTTGGGCAGTTTGCATTCGCATCGAAGAATTTTAAAAATAAATTTAGTTTTAGATTTTTCAGAGGAATTTGGTTTCAGGCGAGTTTTAAGCCAAAATATACCGAATAAAGATAAAGTAAACTTTTAAGGCGAAAAAACAATGTCCATTCTATAAAATTGTAGAGCTTTCAACTCCTCAAATAGTCCACTGATCCTCGAATTGCCGTCAGTGGTCAAAAAATCAGCGTAGGGCGTTATAGGTTAGTAAACCGTTCAAATAATAGTTGGCTGAGAATTTACTACTCGGTTATCTACTAAAGTTTTTGCGAAAAAACCGTTATCAGCTACTGATTGCACTGTGTGTTCACCCCATATAGTGAGGTCTGTAACGGATTTCTCAGTAATCGAAAATGACAACGGCACTTCTTTCTTAGGGCGTTCGACTGGAAGATGTGGTTGTGCAGCGGGAGCACTCGGTGGTGGCGCTTGCCTGGCATCCGTCGCAAACCCTCGTGATTACTGCTTGGACTGACGGACTAGTCGCTGCGCTATCTCCGGAGAAGAGCGCTGGTGCGTGTTTCTATTACTGAAATTCCATGGAGTGTTTCTTTGCTGACAACGGAAACATCACTCATGAACTATTCGACATTATGTCTAATTTCTACATATTATTTTAAGTTTACAATTGTTTTATAAGACGTTCACATGCTTGAAGCTTGCGATAATGTGAAATTTTTACAAAAAATGAAATTTGAGCGAAAGACCTCAACAAGGTAGTTTAATGGTGGTAGTACGAAAAGCACTTGCAGAAAAATGCTCATCCTTCCTTAGCTGTCCGATAAGAGTTAAATGTGGAGTAATTGAAGCGACCATGTTAATGAAATGACTAACAACATAGCTGCATCACAACTTTTTCAAAAATCCGCAATTTTTTCCTTTCTCCCTTTCGTGCTTCAATTCTGTTGTCACCCAGAACGGCTTGTTAATGGCTATCCAGTAACGCAACCACACTGATGCTGAGATATTTGCAAATTTTCAATACCAGGCCGGACTGAACTACGCATGTCCTTTCAAGGGGCTCACGAGTTACGGCACCACTGAGACCCTCATTCTGCTTTTCTTTCAGCCAGCCCTTTTATCATTGTGCTTGTATTTTTCATAATACCCTGCTGTGAATAAAAAAATAATGAGCTGTAGATAAACGTTATACATTGTGATTTCTGCTATCTAGTAAATTTTTTTTTGCGCTCACCGCTTTTTTAAAAGGCTTTGATCGAGACCACCTTCGTCATTCGATGTTCCTCTGCTCCAAATCTGACCGCTCGATATCCGACATACACCACTGCATCTGTGCCTAATGTCATCTCCCGGATGATCATGACCGTTTTATTTGCCATACTTCAACATCGGAGACACCATTCTCCGAGGTTAACTTAGCTCTGCCTACTCGAATTAATTGAATTTGGACATGTTCAAGGAATACGTCATCGTAAATTCACAAATATCCCTGCCTTGCAGCTCTCAAGCTCGCCTAAAGCAGGCATACTTAATTACTTGATACTTAAATGACCCGTCCTCATTGGCTGTGTGGGTCCCAGCATAATCTCCATTTTTCGGAGATTTGCTGATTAAGCTGTTGTGTTTCCCTGGAATCCGGAGATCAGCCTGGCCAAAGTTTGCCAAAGGTCTTCGCTACCACAGGCAGTCGCAGCCTCTTGTGGATAAGAGGAAAATTTGCCACCATGCGACTTTGATACCAGGACCGTGGTGGATCCTGGGAAGGGTTTACTTCTGGCTGAGCTTTCTCGTGGAAACGCCGGACTGTTTTTGAGCTTGGGAGACCCTGCCAGGAATATGCATTTCCCCGCTGTACATCGCAGCCCGTTACCCAGGATCACCTCCCAGTCACGATGAGGCGGTAAACCGTTGGAAGGTAAAGCAGTTATACATTATACAATATGATTAATATTTCTGCATAGGGAATCATAATCCTGTATTGCCTTTGCTTTTTACTACTTGATCGACAAAGTTATGGGTGGGCGGTAGTCATCCTACTTTTAGCAGAGGAAAATCACATTACTCACTGTCAAGTCGCTGCCCAACTTCTATGCTTGGCAAGCACAAAAAGTGGCTTCGACTAATCATCTCCTTCGGAGAGAATTGCATGGCCTACTTCTGGATAACGATCCTGTGTATGGCAGAAATCCGAATTAATATAACGCCGTGCTCTAGAGGTTCTTGTTGACGCATAGTACTGGATGAGGGGATACAATCTTTTGCAGCGTCTCCATAACAGCCGAAGATAAATCGAATAACACCCTTCACTTAGTTGTTCTCGTACGCCTACATTATATTGCAACAGATTCTCTGCTGTCTCACAAAGCGAATTCGACGCACGGAAAGTTGCTCCGCTTCGGCCGGCAAAATCCGCATCGCTCTTTTACCTGACCTACTTACCTTTTTCCTCTGGACCTCTTCAAACTGATTCAGATTCATTTCATGGAAAATGAATCTGTTCCAAACACGATGAAAATGCGCAACCACCATGTCACATTCCTGCGTTTTCTTTCGAATTCATAATTCGAAAGATCGAATTATGCGATCGAATCCTTGTGAACTCGCTGAACTGAGTTGATCTACATTGACCAAGAGGTTCCCAGTCGGGTCCAGTAAATGGGCCCACGTCTACTGTTCTAGAAAACGATGTGTAGGCTTTCTTTCGTAAAGATCATTGTAAGTGGGGAGACTCATACGATAAGTGTGGTGCTTGATCTTCTTGATTTGGGGAAGAGGAAGTCCAGTTGGCAGCTCTGACATGTGGCAAAGGTGGATTTAGCTTTTGCTGTGTCCTAACAATCCCGTAGACAATTGACACTTAGAGATGAACCCTAAATTCGTGTGGTTGACGCATTTCTTTGCCACCTAATTTTCTAATTTTCTAATAGTGTCTCTTGAGGGCGCATGTGGCGCAGTGGTTGGATGCGCCACTGCGGCGCGCACGTGAAATACGCCCATGGCCCACTGAGCCTTCCATCCCTCCGGGGTCGGCAAATTGGTACCAGACTTGTCTGGGAGGATAGCAGCACTGGCTCGATACATCGGCAGGCCACCGCGAGTCATTGTAAAGGCCAGACATGCATTCAATCACCTCCAACGATACTTAATGAAGTCGAATGCATGGCGCATCCCTCAGGGATTGATCAACGCCGAGAGCTTTATCCTTTTATCCTTTATCCTAATAATCTCTTGAAAAATGAGTGGATATCCACTCACGCAGGTTGTTATGCCGACCTATAATTGAATGGCACTCCACTCATGTCGGTCTCTAAGTGCTAACTTAGTTGCAGTAAGCAGTACAATAGGAAAAACGTGTCAAAGTCACTTCTTCCATTTAAAATTATTTTCTTATTATATGTGTATTCGACGTACACAAACAGTTTAGACTCATTGGGAGCAAACAGTGTTAAGAATCGTCGCCTTATACAAGTAACTGCGAAAAAATTAAACGAAAAACACTTTACGTCTATCTAATTTAAAAAAAAGGATGAAGCGTTGAGCAATCCCTGAGGGATGCGCCATGCATTCGACTTCATTAAGCATCGTTTGGAGGCGATTGAATGCATATCAGGCCTACGCAGTGGCTCAAGGTGGCCTGTCGAGGTATCGAGCCAATGCTACTATCCTCTCAGACAAGTCTGGTACCAACTTGCCGAGCCCGGAGGGATGGAAAGCTTGATGGGCCACAGGCGCGGGAATCGATTCCACTTGTGCGTTGCAGAGAGCCGCTAAGCACTGAGCCACACGAACACCAACGTTTATCTTGTTCATGAATTTTACTATTTCTAATGTCTATAATCTTTCGCAAATTTATTTACAACCTCTAACTATTCCAGAGTTCAATATAGAAGACTCGAAGAGCAAAGTCGTATTTTTGCATTGGAGTGGAGATGGCAGGACTCTTTTCGCTGTGCTCGATGTGGAACATTTTTAGCATTATATATAATAAACAAAGGGTTTAAGTATAGCTTTTTTTTTAGGACGGAAAGTGCAATATTTATGCTTTCACAGGCAGAAACTCTGTGAAGAAGCTTGCAGAGTACAACATCGTAGGAAATCCAACAGCAGCATGTTTGAAAGTTAATAAGTTGGTTTCCAAACATATGTTATGGCAGATAATGGAACGTGAAACATGTTGAACTCAGCAGTTAAGTTTTAAGCTACTGGACGGAAAGGCAAGCTGAGAACGACGACGACCACTTGTCATCCAGTTTAACCAAACAGTTATCTACCGAGCAGGAGGTGCTCAAGCTTCTAAAATTTTGTCTGTTTCTATGGAAAAAAATCTTTTAGATGAACACGGTGCAAAGGGCAGCGACCCTTGATTCAGCGCTTGTCGTTGGTACTGAGAGTGGAGTGCTTCATGCTGTGGATCAAAATGGGAAAGGAACACGGTTATGTGAGGTACTTCCAAAAAAGGGTCCATTATAATTGCTAATTATATTTATTACAGCGAAATCCTTTGTACTTCAAAATAGTTCTTTGTGGCATTATAAAGGATAAAGGATAAAGCTCTTGGCGTTGATCAATCCCTGAGGGATGCGCCATGCATTCGACTTCATTAAGTATCGTTGGAGGTGATTGAATGCATATCTGGCCTTTACAGTGGTCTCACGGTGGCCTGCCGATGTATCGAGCCAGTGCTGAGCATTATAAAGGATAAAGGATAAAGCTCTTGGCGTTGATCAATCCCTGAGGGATGCGCCATGCATTCGACTTCATTAAGTATCGTTGGAGGTGATTGAATGCATATCTGGCCTTTACAGTGGTCTCGCGGTGGCCTGCCGATGTATCGAGTCAGTGCTGCTATCCTCCCAGACAAGTCTGGTACCAATTTGCCGACCCCGGAGGGATGGAATGCTTGGTGGGCCACGGGCGCATTCCACGTGCGCGTTGCAGTGGCGCCTCCAACCACTGCGCCACACGTGCCCCTATCAGTGGAACTACAGAGAACTATAAGAAAAGCTCCTGAAGAAAACTGATAAAGCATTGCTTCAATAAGTGATATAGAACGAACAGAATAAGCGAACCTGTGGTCCCGGTGGCTCATCACGGCACGCGCCAAATTTCGAGAGCTTTTTTCGCTCGGCGACTACGCGTGGCACATTTTTAGTTATCACCTTAAACTGCGTAACGACCTAGAAAACACGTACTTTGATGAAAACGCACTCACTGTTATTAGTGTTTATAACCACTTCTGAAAACAAAACCTTCAATTCGACACTTGTGACGCTGAAATAAGCTAGAGCCACCTATTTCGGATACGAATAACGATGTGATTGTCGTAGTAGAGATTGTGATTCTACCTAGTCCCTTCTTTGTTTAGGGAAACCGCTGTTCATGAGTATGAACGTTGTGTTCGTTTCCTTGCTTCATTGGTTTATTTAAATGCGAAACAGTTAAAGAAACGCATTGAGGCTATGATTCGGATACCAGCATTAATGCGAAGGTTCGTCGTTCATCATTGTTGCATTATTGTTCGATGTCGCAACAGGCCGAAAGAAGATTCCTTAGTTGTCCAATTGCAACACACAACAAGGGATTCGTCTTACGACAGGGTTACTCTCAAGACGAGAAATTTGCAGCATCCAAATGGAAGTTCAAATAAGAATTTTGCGCTATCTTTGCAAAAAAAAAAGAATGCCCTTGTTTGACATATGGTGACAAAGATTCCCATGTTTGTTGCGGATTAATGGGGCATGCTCAAGCGAAGAAGCAGGTTTAATCAAAAAGCTAACAGTCAAATGTTGCCCGCTTAGTTAAAGTGAGCTTTCCAGGCTACCATGTTCAGCGTTTCTCTGAAAGTACGCCGATATGCGAAAGTGCAATGAAAACCCGATAATTATAAAATGATGAAAAACAAAAGAGGACAGAAAGTGTAGATCAGGAGAGTGTCATCAGAAATTTGTGATTTCAGACGTTCTCGCAAGCTAATAAAAGCTGTTACCTTCACTTGAGGTTTTCAAACACAGTGCTACCAGTTGTTGAAGAAGGAAAATTGTAGACATTGAAAACACTCATCCAATCTATTTATTACCTGTGCTCCATAAGCTCTTTCCTCCCAACGGTTTACCGCCTCATCGTGGCTAGGAGGTGTTCCTGGATGTCGGACTGTCACATAGAGCGGGAGGATTCGTTTCTCCGGTAGGGTCTCCCAAGCTGAGAAGAAGACCGGCATTTCCATCACGAAGCCTAGCTAAGAGTAAACCAATACCACAATCCGCCACCGTCCTGATATCAAAGCCGCATGGTGGCAAATCTCCCTCTGATCCACAAGGGCTGCAACTCCTTGTCGTGGTGACCACCTGGGGCACACTTTGGCCAGGCTGCCCTTGGGATTCCAGGGAACCACAATGGCTTAACCAGGGAATCTCCGAAAAATGGTGATTACCCATGATCGACTTTCTTCGGCAATGAATTATGAATTCGTCGTTTTCTCTGTCAGCAGTCGCGAGGTTGTTAAACAGCATACATTTACTTCCATACAATAACACACACACGGCACAATCGTAGCTGACTTTTCTGCAGAATCGCCTTCTTCAGGCCCGCTTTTTTCATCTGTCTTCCTGAACGCTACATAAAAACGTCGAGTAACTTAGAAAATAATGACTTCCAAAATACAAGGTTCTAAAGAAAGTACATTACCAATTAAACGCTCCTCCTTTGATGGTCCTAAAAAGCCAGGCTAAGGAGATTTTACCTCATCAACGCAAGTAGCTACCGCCATTTATGAATTGGAGAGGCATTTGCTACGTTCTAGTTTGCTTTCTCCAAGAACAAGTTTGCTTTCTCCAAGAACAACAATGGTTTTGTCATTGGTTTACTATTGCCTGGGCTTGCGTTTTATATAAACTTTTAATGAAACTGAGATATTTGTAAAACTCTGGACTGCAGGTGTCTATGGTGGGGAACGAACGCGCTACTGTCTTAACTGGGTTCATTGCCGATTTGTGCTCCTCAAATCAATCCCGCTGTTGGGTGATTGCTGATGGCAAAAGATCGATAGAACTAGCTGAGAGACAGGCGAAACGGATGACCGGCGCGGTGTGGTGGTGAACGCGTTACTCCCCGGAAAAGGCAATAACGCGTTCGTTCCCCACCGCAGGCACCTGCTGTCCGGATTTTTGCAAATATTTCAGCACCACTGAAGTTATATTTTGCAATCTACCCTGCCGTTAAAAGGAGTAGGCAGTAAATAATACGTTAAAGCTGTGAACGTTGATCATTTCCCTGAGGGTACCCTATGCATTCGACTTTACTAAGCATCGTTTGGAGAGGACTGAAAGCATATTTGGCCTTTACAATGACTGGCGGTGTCTTTCTGATTTGTCGAGCTAGTGCTTCTATCCTCCAAGACAAGTCTTATTGTCAATTTGCCTACCTCCAGAGAGATGGAAGGCTTGGGTAGCGGGGGGCGCAGCGATCGGTCCCATTTATATTGCAGTACGCCTCCGACCACTGCGCCACAAGCGTCCCACTAAAGTGCTTAGGGAGTTCAAAAATGATCAACTTGTAGAAATACTTTGCCCTGTCTATTATAGAATAATTCTAATTTTTCACAACTGTTATGTGACTTTCAAAGTTGCTTGGAATTAAAATTTTGCAAACAAATGAAAAAGAAATTTAAACCCTTAAAATAGGTAACGAAATCCCGTCACCGGTAAACATTAGCAGCAGATTTGAAGATATCATCGCAAAGATAAATATCCTTATTGAACGAAGTACCGTTTACTCAATTGCTTTCATCTCCCGAATATGAGCCTCGAAGGAAAAAAGTGAGAAAAGTGCGATTTATTTGCTCCATAAAGTAAGAATTTTGTCATGATGGAATTGAGGATGTTATGTTGTTGGTGAGAATCTGCGGATTATAACGGCTTTTAAATTGAAAACGACCGGGGCCATCATTTTCTCAAGCTGTGAGTGGAAGTCAACTCAAGTCGAACCCTAATTTTTGAAGCCTTCTCAAAAGCCGACTTTCATTAGTCCTCGGAAGCAGTACTTAATGATCTTCTATATGATTGAGCTGACACAAAGTTCGTATTAAAAAAAGTTTTATTCGGCTATAGTTTCGGCTCCTTATTAAAGTTTTAGTTTATCTCATTCGTGTACATGAATTCCCCATTCAATTCTGTTGGTTCCATTAATTTTAAAACTATCAGTTTTCCTTCTACAATGTTATCTAAGAAACTTAATCACCAGGTACTGGCCTCTGTGCCTAAAATACCGTGACGCTTGGTCTCTTGTTCACCCTGCATCATTAGGACTCATTTCATATTCGTCGCACCTGATCTTTTGTTGGCAACGTAAATCGGAACGTCAGATTTTGTGTTTTACTTGTCTCACCCCAGATTCTAGCTTCGTATTGTATCATCTTCGTAGCGCGCTGAGTGATCCGTTATCGTGATTGTGTATGCCAAGGTGAGAAATCAGGGAAACACCTCTTGATCCATTTGCGTCTCAAATCACTATAATCCTGCTTTTGATCTGGGTTCAAATCCCAGACACATTCGTCCTTCTTCTATAGAAAGTCATCGCCGCCAGTCTTCACCTCAAAATTAAGGAAGAGTTCGAAAATTATCGAGAAATTAAACTACTCTCAGTTATTTCTCCAGAGGGATTGTGCCGAATATTTAGCTTGACTGTCGGATTGAATTCGTTGCTAGTTACCACGAAAAGAGCCTGTTGATAGTGATGACAAGCGACATGATGCTCTTCCACTTTGTCGTTATGCACGATTCCACGTATCATGAAAAGATGAAGGTGCGATATCGTTCAAGTGTTTAAGATGATGTTAAGTCCTTAATGAAATCGTTTAGGTAAGGCTAAACGGCAAACCAAGCAATAGTGTGATTCATCTGAGAGAGAATATCCTTCTAATTTCTCATCAAGAACGAGATCTGAGAGTATGGGATCTCGAATCAGAAGAAAATGGAACAATTTCATTGCATTCATCCAAGGGATATGATGCTGATGAAGCAATCATTTGTGTGGACTACTGTAAACGAAGAGGTAGGTTTATTAGTAGAGGTGCCGACATCATAAGACTGCACCTGTTCCCATTCCTGATGATCAAGTAAACTACTGTAGCTCCTTCTTTGCAATACTATCAATGAATTAAGGAGTCATTTTATTGGTTAGTTAGGAAAGAACACTGCCATTTTTGGACCTTTCTCATAGTTAACGGCATAAAGTGATTGGTGAAGCGCATTTATTAGCAGTTATAGGTACTAGTTTTCATTCAAGGAATGATATCTGCTGGAACGACGAAGGGAAAAGTGGCGAACTGGAAGCGTCGAGTGGGTGAGTTATCGATGGAAAATACCTGGCGGCTTCAGAATAGCAACCAAGTTGGAGGACAGGTAGGTGATCAAGTCGGATGTTCAACAGGAAGAAAGTATTTATATTCCTTTCTTATTTCTCCAGGTTGAGGACAAATTGCCTCATACAAGAGGACGGTGGGCAGAAATTATACCAACATAAACTGCATTAGTTTTGTTAAATTACAATTTCATTGCACTGCAGATAACATCACTGGAGTGGTCGCCGATTTACTCGGCGTTGGCCGTCTACTCAGACCATCAACTGACAATTCTACAAGATGAGAATATCATTGCATGTTTGAGGAATAAGGTAAAATTGAATATGGTCATCGAAAAATCCCACATTAGAGCTCCAAGTGAGTTAAGGTTGCCGCCATCCAGAATGGTCCATCGTCTTTCACGCTTGCCAACGTTGAGACGGCCGTCAATCAGGATCTTAAACTCGATTTTTGTGTGAAGGGCATCAGCTTGCAGGAGAAGCAGCTTGTTGTTTGGAGTATTGACACGGTAGGCGGACTTATTCATTAGATAGTCACCAACTTGAACTGAATAGCAAGGAAGAAATTATTTTTTAACTATTAGTGGTTCTCTAGAACGAATTTGACACTTTCTTAACCTTGGAAGTATTTATACGTAACGGAGATTTATGAAAAAGGTTGGGGAGGATATCCATATTTCCCAAGCGGTGAGTGAAAACCCTTTGCATTTTTTTCATTAATAGGAGAAAAATCTTTCCATTTGTAACCAAACTTGTTTTGGCAGCATCACCACAAAACGTGTAATAAGCAATGAATAGAACAATTTTCTCTTTTTTTGCAAACACCTGACCGCAGGTGTCTGCGTTAGGGAACGAGCGCGCTATTGTGCTTTCCGCAGAGTAACGCGTCCACCTCCACACAATGCGGGTCCTTCGTTTCGCCTGTTTCTCAGCTATTTTTTTTATCGATCACTGCCATCAGCAATCACCCGTCAATGGGATTTATCCAGGGATCTCAAATCAGTAGTGAACCCAGTTAAGCTGAGGCTGTGGTTTGAAAATCACGATGTCAACTTTTTTATTTACTGCTTATTACACTTTTCCACGGCAGGGTATCATATGCAATAAAAATGTAAAAGGCAGTAAATAAAAAAATGAACATTATAGCTTTTCTTTATTTCCATGGTGTTTTGCTACATTCGTTGGCTATGTGACGGTTTAAATATAATATGAGCGATGGACTTCCTTAAAATGACATTTTTGGCTGTTGATGAAGCTATCCAAAGAAGACACAACCATTATCTAAATCAATCTCAGTCTCCGTCCGTCTTTGTATTTTATATTTTTAATATTGTCATTTCAATGGACAACTTTTGATTTACTACCTTTTTTCATGGGAAGAGGCTATGTGAAATACATCCACAATAATGCTGAGATATTTGCAAAACGTGGATCTCACGCCAGATGGAACCACGACTACTCTTTTCGGGGGCTCACGTTTTCCTCACTGTACCACTGAGGCTCTCGTTTTCTCTTTCTATTGGCTGGTGATTACCCTAACGGTTCCATCAGCAGTCACTCGTCAACAGGACTGATTTGGGGAGCACAAATCGGCATTGAGCCTAGTTAAGCTGAGTCATTTCATATTTAGCACTTTTCTTCTGAGGGAACTACGTATTTATTCAAAGATTTTTACTAATTGTCAGCTCCATTATGATATTATTTCGCAATTTAGGTGATTTCCTTCACCGTAAAGTACAAGAGAGTATTCGAATAAGGTGACCTTAAGGTGACAACCTTCGATGTGCAGTCATCGCTAGCGACCATCCAATCGTCGTCATTCACCTGCAACGCGCTGGACGTTGTCATCTACCATCAAACCCTCTATTGCATCGAAGGGGATAAAATCAACGTTAGAACACTACAGGTGAAACTAATCGAAATAAACTACTTTGATCCAAAGTGAGAAGTCTTTTGTCGTGGGCGTGCAAGTCACAGTGCGCAGTACGATGAAATTAGAGGAACGGTGTGGAACCGATGAAAGCTTCATAAAAACATGAAGTGGTTGTTTTAAGCTGTCGTGTCTCCATATTTTTTTGTCAGATAGAATATTTAGCACAGATGCGCTCATGTTAGCGAAGTTCCTGATAGCGTTTTCTTAGGGTACTATTCGTCAAATACTCTCTTTGCCTGAAATGGAAGGCGATCCTATCCAAATGCATTCGAATCGGGAGTGGCTTGCCATCGCAACTTCTACAGGATTTCTTAGGATCTACAACATCAGCGGCAGGTAAGCAGGCAGGCAGGGCTTTTCATTCGTGTTCAAATGAAATAATCATCAGGAAAAGAAAAAGAGCTGGCTTGGTGACGAATCAGCTAACACAACCAAAATATTAAATGTTACAAGGGGTATCGAAGACCATTAGTTGCAAAAAAGACAACTTGTTACAATTCAAATCGAATTCTTTGTTATAAACTTCGTATTTTCTTATGAAAAAGAAAGTGTAAGTGAAAAACGGAGTCAAACAAAGTCTCTACTTTACTAGAGAGGCTTACCTAAAATTGCGCATTTACGGAGTTTTTTTAATAAATGAGAAGGTCACTTGCATAAGTCTTATTAGTTAGGGCATTCATCTTTTCGGAAGACAATTTCTTACTTTATGATGTGTTTTCAAATCTTCTCTTAAACAGACTGGCACATTTGCGGTAAATCTTTCCAAGGCTCCTTAAGTAGGGACAAAGTTGAAGACAGCATAGTTACCCTGTAAACATTGTCCACAAATCATTGACGATGACTGGCGCTCATATAAGATGCGAAGGGCAGCTAATTGGAAGTCAATATTTCGTTCGCAAAAATCGACCATGACTAGTCAAAGGATCACACCTGTATCACATGTCGTTCTGTTGGTCGTCGAGTGAACCTTTCATCTCTCCTTATCGCATGCAAGAGTAGCCCAGTGGGTTCTGCTCGCCTAGAGACTCGTTGAGCATCATACTTTTCCTCTGCGGTCTTCGTGAAGAACTCTGACCATCGGGTCGGTCGTCTTCCTGCAGTACGTTTGTCATCCCGAGGATTCCAGTCACTAACTGCTCTTGTCCATCGGTTATCATTCATACGCATTACGTGTCCTGCCCACTTTATCTTCGACTGTTTGGCGTATAGAACGGCATCTTTGATTTTCGATCGTTGACGCAGAACGGAGCTTCGGTTCCCGTCCCTCACTTGGGTGGCACGGGATGGTCCTGCATCGTCCTTTCGGCTGCGCGTTCAATAACATTGGATAAACTTTCATCCCGCTTACGCAGCGACCAGGCTTCTGACGCATACGTTAGGGCAGAAAGGTATAGAGTGGAGAAGGTGGGCACAGTGCCGGGTACTCTTTGTTCTTTTCACTACATCCTGGACGCTGGTGAGAGATCACCAAACCGCTCGCTTCTCCTTGCTCAGTTCTGGAGCTATATCCTTAATAATGTTGATTTCACGGCCAAGGTGGACATAACTGGAGCATTCGGAGATATTCGTTCCGTTGAGCGTCAGTGGGGCAAACGAAACCAATCCGTTCTTCATGAACATCGTTTTCTTGAGATTTAGTCGACGACCAATCTTTCCACACGCTTTATCAAAGTCCGCAAGCATACGTTCCGCTTGGCTAATGTCTGGTGTTATAAGAACTGTATCAACAGCAAAGCGAAGGCTGTGTATCTGCCGCCCGTCGATTTTCACTCCCATATTATCCCATTCCAATGTTCGCATGACGTTCTGGAGGGTAGCTGTAAATAATTTTGGCGAGATTGTATCTCCTTTCCTAACTCCTGTTTTGACGGTCAGCGTTAATATCGTTGTAGAATGGTGAAATTTTGGTTGTGAAATTTTTGTACAGCTCACGAAGAATCTTTACGTACTGAGCAGGGACTCTTTGACTACCAAGGGTTTCCATGACTGTTTCTATCTCAGTTGAATCAAAGGCCTTCTCTAAGTCGATGAAAGTGAGACAGAGCGGTCTTTTGTACTCTTGCGATGCTTTAATCAGCCTTGTTATCGTGTGAATGAGGTCCATCGCACTAAATCCTCTCCGATACCCTGTTTGCTTACATGGGTATCCGTCGTCTAACAAGGCTGTCCTTCATCCAGTGTTCTGTCAATCCTGTTCAGGTTGACTCGAGTGAAAAGTTTGTGGACGACAGACAGCAAGCAGATTGGGCGATAGTTGCCTATATCGTGTAGTTCCCCATTCTTGAAAAACAGCACGGTCTTGCTGGTCTTCCACTGAGTAGCGACCTTGCATTCAGGCAGGTAACGTGTGGAGATCTGAGCCAGTGTGCTAAAGAGGACTGGCGGAGCGTTCTTCAGATGTTCTCATCTTATCCTGTCCGGACCTGATGTTGTTCGATTTTTCACCGACGAAATGGCATGTCGGATTTTGGAAGGGAGAACCGGTGGAACAGCATATCCATCCTCTTTTATTTCATAAGACGGTAGATGGACGTGGCTATCGAAAAGATCTGAGTAGTAATCGGGGATGATTTTCTCCATTGCCTTTCTGGATGCTGTTATTGTTCCGTCTGGGCGTCGCAGTGCAATCGTCTTGGTCTTGTAATTGGCGAAGCTTCGGCGGGCTTTGCGAATGCTTTTCCGAGCCTCTGCAGCTTCGACCATTACTGCTGCTCTTCTCTCTTAAAGATCTTTTTTTATCGCCTGCCTGCATTGTTTCGCAAGCTCAGACGTTAGTTCGCGGTTCCCTGCAGCTCGTGCGATTTCACGCTGGCGTATTAGCTCGAGAGTTTCTGGAGACAGACGTCTCTTCGTGTCATAGACAGCGTTGAATGGGTGGAGTCGTCTCGTCTCGGCCAGGCCGATGACGTCGTACCTTATCATTCTTGCTTGCATGAGCAAGTCTTCTATCGAGGACTCGGGTGCAAGTGTACGTGCGTTGTAGGCACAGGTCGTCACCATAGTTCTTGATCCAGGCAGCTTCCATTGGCCCTGAGATTTTAGCAGCCTCTCCGTACTCGTCCTACCCAACGCTGCGAAATTGGGGGCTCTTTTGGGGTCAGGGGAATGAGGCTCGTTTTTTTTACTGTGTTTAGCATATTTGATACCCACGTATAGCTTGCTGGGCTCTGAACGTGGGGGCTGGTTATACTCACCGGTAGCTTTCCAGGCTCTCCCAGAGTGGACATGAAGCTTATTTTTTGGAGGCGACTCCTAACCGCCTCCCATATACTTCCCTGTCACCTGATTGCAGGCTTTTGGCCGAATTGACTCTTAGAATACAATTCGCATAAAGAGAGAACGCATTCACGCACGTATGCATAAATTCGCCTAGCAAATACATAAAGTATGTGCCAAATCGGCGCAGCAGAAACAGGGAGTCCATCCCCTGGATCCACCTGCGTCTCAGGGAAGCAAAGGTCGCTTTTTTGGTCCGCGATTAACCTCCTATCCGTCACCTGGGGACGCGTCACGTAGCCTCGCGACTAACCAGCTCGAGATCGCTCATGTGAGGGAGATCCGTGGATATCGAGTGTAATTTTTCTAATGTAGGATAGAGTCGAGCCGCAAGCCATCTGTATGCTCCACGCTGCATTTCTCTTAGTGAACTGCATTCAACAATGAACCTAGTTTTAATCATATTTAATGGTTCTGGACATAATCAATGACACTACTACCAAATAGTAATAGTAATAGCAGTAGTAGTAGTAGTAGTAGTAGTAGTAGTAGCAGTAGTAGTTGTAGTTGTAGTTGTAGTTGTAGTGTTGTTGTTGTTGTTGTTGTTGTTGTTGTTGTTGTTGTTGTTGTTGTTGTTTTAGTAAATGGCGTTGGAAATTTTCTGGCATCCCTTGGTTCCAAACCGAAAGTGGTTTTTATAGCTGCTTTTAGTTTGAGTATTTTTTGAATGACTTTCAGAGAAGCCAGGCAGGAATATCATTCGAAGTATATCATCGAGGCTTTAGATGAGTTCCATAGATTTTCATCGATGAAGATGAACATCTCGGGCAATCGCGTTGCCTGTACGTACTATGCTGTGAGCTGTTCTAGTCTCTTACTGCTTCGTTAATCATAAAATCCTAATTTTTTGACGCCATTGAAATTCACTAGATATAAGTATGATTTCACGTTTAGGTACAATTTTGGTTTTTTTTTAAATTTTATATCTATTAGAAGTGCTGAACGTGTAGAAAAGTTATAACTAAAACGATTGTCATGCAGACACCGCTAAAGATTGGTGAACACTTACTTGTATGGGACGCTGAGGGTGACATCGTTGTGCACTTCTCATTCACACTGGGAATGACCGATCAGCAACAGTACGAAGCTGAAGCAGAACTTGCCAGTTCGCAAGGTCGACCAATTACCGCCGCAGCTAGGTTTGTGATTATAAGACTAGATGTTCGTTCAGTGCAAAAAAAAATCGGAAGTGGAACCACCTACCCAATGAAGAAATTAATATGAGGTCGGTCACCTTGGGGACACTTTATCGTAAACTTTACGTTATTCGCTGACAGGTGATTGCTGATATCACTTTTAGGTAGCAAACTGGCTGAAAGGCTAAACAAGAGGCTTAGTGGCGCACTGGGTAACACGTGAGTTCCGAAAGGTAATTGCGGATTCGATCTGGCCTGGAGTCCATTCTGCAAACATCTCAGTCATAGTAGTTTTATTTCACACTACACCTTACCATGAAAAACATGTGTGGCGTCATGGTAAGGAGTGCCCTGCGCTACACCACACGAGGTCTTTGTTCGATGCGGCGTTGCGGACTTACTCAGTCCTTCATTCCCCAGGCTCGACAAGTTGGTACCAGATTGGTCTTTGAGATTATGATAGCAACACTGACTTCATGCATTGTTAGGTTCCAGAATTCCTTGTATAGGTCAAATATGCATTCAGTTACCTATGACGGTGTCTTGTAAAGAACGATTAGCACATCCCCAGGGATTTATCAAGGTCGAGTGCTCTATCTTTTATTCTTTATAGCAGTTTTACAGGGCAGTAGTTTACTTAGCTCAATTTTCGTAAAATGTCAGGTTTCTTCCCCGCTTGTTGCTCTCTACTCCTTAGAATGTTTTTGGAAAGAAAGCAGCCTCGAGAAGCTCCCCGGTCTATGCTATGGTACAGGTCCACCAATTGGCTGCACTTACTCATAGAAATTTGGAATTTTTATCAGCTTTAACAACTCTACTGGGCCATTAATCTGCTCCCTAGATTGCAATTGACCGGCTAAGAGCAGCTGTCAGCCAATATGACCCAAAAAGCCGTTAAAAAAAGGCAAATAGGATTTTTGTGAACGGAGGGCAATCTGCTGGGGGGGATGAATCTCCTCGTTGCACATCGCAGTCCAACAGCCTAAAACACCTCCCAGCTACGATGAGGCGGTGAACCATTGGAAATGTTCAGCTAATAAGCTAAAAAAATCCGCTTTCAATGTTTCATAAATACAAACCTTTTTTAAACAAGCCGTTTTCACTTTGGGGATTTAGAGAACGATCACAACTGTTGTTGTATGTGGAAGCTCTTTTAAAACTTGGCCTTGAATGAAAAACAACCACATCATGAAATTCAGAAAAATGGAACGGGCACAAACGAGATTCCGACTGCCGATGCACGAGCCTGGCCCAGTCTTTTGGGATGAAACCGATGACCGATTTCTGGTCTGCCATGCCCAAGCCGCTTCTCAGCATTCGGTATACTGACAGTTTCATATTTTCTATGGCTCCTGAACGATTCCTTTGCAGTTAGCGTTCGATTTCTCCATTTTCTCCACTCGCACTTCCTCCTTTTCTGGCTGTTAACTTTAAGCTACTGGCATATGAAAAAGTAATATGGACACTATTGGCATTTGGAAATTAGGGATAAGTTTAGTACTAAAGCGACTTATAAAACCGCCATTTTACGTTCGTTCACTCACCTTGATCGTTTTTTTTTTGGCGAAAAAAATTAGCAAAGTGAAAAAGGGAACGGAAAATTGACAAATTTTTACTAAAACGAAAGTATTGTGACACTTCACGAAAAATGAACGAACGAGGACAGTCGATTTTGCTGTCATTGAATATATGCGTTTTCTAGGTGGATGATATGATGCTGACGATGTTTGTGACGTCTGAGCACGGTATTCAACTGCAGGATCTCATTCACAAGTCGCACGCTTCCGATCTATTCATTGGCGTGTCGGTGCCACATTTGTACTTCACTAAAAAAGTACTGTGGGCACACAGTAGCAGACCAAGTACTAAGACAACTTCTAACTTACAGATGGAATTCGACGAGGAAGAAGTCCGTGGTGAGAAGACAATTGGTCGGTTTTTGATTGCTAGAACACTTCGGGAATTTTCTGGAGTTGAGAGTTGTGACAGCGCCACGAGAAAAGGAATGATGGATTTCTGTTATTACCTCACCATAGGCCACATGGACGAAGCCTTCAAAGCGATACGATTCATCAAGAGGTATTAGTAGAATTGATACTAACATAACATCACCCACTTCACAAGCTCGCATGGTACGAAGCTATGGACCACTGTGGACGTTCGCACTTTTCAATCGCTCAATTTGTGACATTTAGATATCAAAGTCGGGCTTATTTTAAGCATAATATTAGCATTTGGTTGTTTATGAAGATTCCCATTTTTCGCGAAATGGCAAGATCTCTAAAGAACACAGTAGAGATTTGAAGGCAACTGCAATGATGTCGGCTTAATTTCCCAAGTTTGAGGTTCTGAAAAGGCGAAACCGCCAAAACGTCAATCACTGTATGCCAATAAATTCTATGTGCTTTCTTATCGAAGAAACGCAGTGAACTATCAATCAATGTCGAGGTTAATGTAAAATAGGTCTCTGGAGATGCTGAAATATTTGCAAAACTCAGAACCTAGGTGTAATTGGACTCGACGCCGATTTGTGTTCCACAGATCATTCCGTGCATGGGTGATTACTGATGGCACCATTAGGGTGAAAAAAGCGGGCTGAGAGGAAGACAAGCGAAGGGGATTGGTAGTGCGGTAAGTAACACGTGAATCGTCGGAAAGGGTAATCGAATCTGGCCTGGAGCTTGAGTTTTGCAAATATCTCAGTATCATTGTGGTTATACTTCACATAACAGCTGCCATGAAAAAGTAATGGGCGGCAGATAAAAAGTTCTACAATGGGATGGTTGCAGTGAACGAGTGTGGGAGCACATGGCGTCGATGAGCGTAC
>MQTX01000042.1:608856-621661 GCA_009735665.1 Angiostrongylus cantonensis | reverse complement strand
GTGGCGCGCGGGCGCTACGCCGGGCGCGGGACGCTGGCAACGACAAACTGCAGCGCGCCGCGCTCGCCGTCGAGCTTGGCATGCTGGTAGGTGGAGCTCGTGTTCCTCTGCTCTCCCAAAATCGGGCAATCAAACAAGACGGCCAGTTGCTCTATGAGCACAACTTTCGTTAAAACTTCTACAATACTTATGGGCACAAAGTAGTCCTGTTACTGTGAGGATCTAGACGTATTTATGATTATGCTACAAAATATGTAGCGCTAAAAACAAGGCAGTGGCTTGTGTTTCTCATTGGTTAGAACTAGAGTTATTATGCTGATAAATGTCTATACCCATCTGTAAAAAGATGAAAGATAAATCTTCCGTCGCTGATCATTCCTGAAAGGTGCGCTGTGCATTCGACTTGTTCAATCAATAAAAGAATGATTAGATGCATTTTTGGCCTATACATTGACTTGAGCTGACTTACCGGTCTACCAGGTCAGTGCTGCTGTCCTCCTTGGCAAAGCTGATAGTAATTTGCCGCCTCGTTGAGATAGCGGGCTAACTTCATGATGTGGGAGTGGGCTAATGACATTGTGTATATTTCAAGCCTTCTCTGAACACTGCGCTACACGTGCCTTTGTACATGTGTAAGGATATAAACGAGTATTCGTGTGGCGGCTAGAGGTGGTCTGCAATGGAAAACCTGTTGACCTCTAGATTTAACAAATTGCTTTCTAGAAGTCAGAAGAACTTGATACATCGGTAGTCTACGTGCGTTACTCCATAGGTCAACAGCGCTTTACGATACTTGATGAACTAGAATCTCTAAGGAATACCATCAACACCTAGTGACTTGTCTTTTATCCTTTGGGGATGCATAGGTTTTTTGCTCTTTGTGAGTTTGTGGTTATCGCGGTATAGTTTGTGTGACTTCAGGATGAAGCCGAGGCAGTATACATCAGTGAAGGACGATACGACATGGTAAACAAAATTCATCAATCTCAAAATGCATGGAACCAGGTATGAAGCCCACTATGCGAAAAGATGTTTTCGTTTTCAATTTTCTTATTACTTTTAGGCGTTTGAAGTCGCTTCTCGATTCGATCGTATTCATCTCAGAAATACTCACTATAATTATGCGAAATATCTCGAAAGGTCTGGTGCCAACGAGCAGGCTATCGAAAAGTATGCTCTCATGTTTCTCACAAGCGCCCTCTTTGTGTGCGAAGGGTGACAAGAAAGTGAGTGAGCCAGGATGTTTTGTTACTTGGTTTTCGGTACCACTTTGTCATGTAACCGCTACCTGACATGCTCTTTCATATTTTCGGAAGTGTAAATAATCATGAAAACGCTTTGCAGCTTCGAAAAATCTGGAACACATCATTTCGAAGTTCCAAGAATGTTCGCTGATAATCCGAAGATACTCGAGAGTTATGTTAGACGAAAGAGAGAACCGTGAGTGGTGGCGTTCCATTTCTTCACCGTCTTTTCCGACCTTGACGCTACAGTGTTTCAGTGAACTTCACGCATGGTGGGCTCGTTATCTGGAAAGCATTGGTGAATTAGATGGTGCAGTTGTTTTCTACACTGCCGCCAAAGATATAATGTCACTTGTGAGGATTAAATGTTCACAAGGATTGCTTGACGAGGTGGGAGAAGACGCTGTTTTATCACTAAATGATTTTAACGTGTAGAGGCAAAAGAATTTGCCACATTTACAAGTGCAGGACTAGCTCTGCATCCCACCATTGTAGCTTTTTGTTATATTACATTTTATTTGTATGCCCACCTCTAAAATATTGTATAGATCTCAGTCCTTCTTCTCGTTACGTTGTCTTAGATCTACAATCCATGAAAACTTTCGATTTTTTACGCTTACCGTGATCGGCTGCCGTTTGAGGATTTTATCTCCTTTACGAATGTTTTTCTTGGCAAGCGGAATTAACTCCCGCTGAAATCCTATGGTAGCTCTATAGGAGTATTTCCAGGTCTCTCTCTGGACTATGTGTATTTAGGAGCTCTTCCCAGATAAGTCTATTTTCTGACGATTTCGGACCAAGTGGAGGAGAGTGATCGGGCCGTGCGGCGTTGAACTCCCGACCACGACCTATTACACGATATGCTTAACCACTATATCTCCACACTTACGCAATCAGCTCAACTTTGTATCATAAGAAATAGACTGCACAATTTCACTCTGTCGCTCATGTTATTTCTATAATATTGGACCAATTCTCAAATCAAATAGGATCATTGAAGTTTGCTGCACTTGTGCTCGCTCTTCGACTATTCAGTATTCTCTAGTGATTCGACAACGGATTTAATTTCTTCACTCTGGTGAAGTGGTCCCAATTTTCAACATGTTGCACTTGAGAATCCTGAGACTTTCCTAAGAAGTAAATGCGTATTGGTGTAATATCAGTGCCATAAATACATACCAAGTCAAAATGGGTTTTCTAAAATGGTCTTCAGTAGAGGTGGAAAAAGCCTGCATAGGATTACTAGATATTCGTTATCTGAGTAGTACAAATTCACTACTGCGGAGTGCCATGCATTTGCTGTAATTCTGTCATCACGCAGACGACATAGCAGACCGTCGCGTGGATTCTGCAACAATATTCTACATTGGGAAACGATTTGTATGAAGCTTAACTGCCTCTCGTAACATACACTATTTCTGAAAAAGGAACGATCTTGAATAAGGAAGCCATTTTTTCAGGAGAGTTTTTTATAGAAAATTCTCGAGAGAACAAAGAAGAGTACGAAGATTGTGAGAGAAAGAAAACATGTGAGAAACATGGCTTTACATTGTTAAGCTGAAGAGTATTATCGTAATTGTTGCAGAGAAAATCGGAGAAATAATTTTTCTTGCGTTGATTCTGTGAAAACCTAGGATTCTTGTCGAACCCATTATGACAAGCATAATGATAATATGGAACAAATAGGTTGCTAATTCTTTGGTGAGGTGAAAAAAACCAGGGCCGTATCATTTAAGGAAAAATACGAGTAGAGCTTTTTTCATCTTATCAAGCATTTGGTGAGACCAGCAGTGGTTTTCTCCCGTAATCGCAAAGGATTATCGAATAGAAACACACTGCTTGGGGATTTTTAAACAAGACAGAACATAATCCTGCCACGAGTTCAGCATGAAGTTCATCTGACCGTTGACCGAGATGATGATACCACTTTTTCATACCTATTTTTTTCCTCTCTTTAAAAATTTCCTTTGTCGTATAAATCCTTGTAGAAGACTGAACATACCGTTTTTTTTTGTGGAATATCATATGCGAAGTACATTCTTAAGAGATAGTTAAAAAATATAAAAATTATCTCAGAGACTTTTCAGTAGGTTCTACATTCATACCGGCTGCCTCTATTCTCTCAGTAAAAAGTTCTTTATTGGTTATTACTGCTACTAGTACTAAGACATAAAGAGTAAAGTTTACGGTATTCACCAGTCGCTTACGGCTGCATTCGAATGCATTCGTAATATCGTAGAGTTGGTTAAATGCGTATTTGGCCCACATAGTGAGTGACAAAGCTCGCAGATCTGTCAAGTCAGTGTTTTCATTCTCTTAATCAAGAATGGTACCAAAGCGTCGCATTATTACTATTGTTGTTTTACTATTATTGTTAGTGTTATTATTAACGGTTATCGCTACTTGATTCTAAACTAGCTCTGGGATATTTCCAGGCATGTTCCATTGCTCTTGATACCAACGATCGTGCAGCTTGCTACCACCTGGCGCGAATCTATGAAGCACAAAGGGATTACTCCAAGGCGGTTGACTTCTATACGAAAGCGCATGCATATAATAGCGCTGTTCGGCTAGTTAAGGTGATGTTTGTCAATTTCAATAAACTGCTTGATGTAGTTGTTTACCTCCATTCTATATTCTGTCGGTGTACTCAGAAATGATGCTATTTAGGAACATGACATGCGAGATCTTCTTGCGAATCTATGTCTTCTCGCAGGCGGAAGTGAGATCGTTGAAGCTGCGAGGTATTTCGAGGATATCCCCGGATACGCTCATCAAGCTGTGATGCTTTATCATAAGGTTGGCCATCAAACGTAGTTACTTCATCTGCAGGTAGGCGAACTAGAAATAAAGGACAAAAGTCTGGTGCTGACATTGAAATTACGTTGTGTGTGAATCTGAGCTCAAACGAGGGTATAAAAATGCTGGTCACTTGCGATCCACTGAATTTACTAAATGTTTAGTACTATCTTTGTTAAAATAGATTTAGCCTGAAAAAAATTGAAGTTGTTTCTTTTGAAACTAGGAAACAAGGTAATATTTTTAAAGCTGGACCTCTCAACCGCACTGAGCGATTCCTGACATTAAAATAAATCGAAGGTTTTCTCCTAGCGCTACAAATAAGGCAATTTTTCGGGGAACTTTTTGCTACAACAAGTGAACAAATCGTGATTTTTTTGAATCCTGATGTTCAAGGCTGGAATGGTCGGTAGAGCACTTGACTTGGCGTTTCGTGCAGAGCAGTTCAGTGCCCTCGATCTCGTAACCAAGGACCTTAATGCGGACTGCGACCCTAGTGTACTTAAAGTGAGAACCGACTGATATTTTTTTTCTTTGAATTTTCTGTTGTGTATTACAAACAAATGGATGGAACGAAACAAACATGTGCTCGGAAAAGTAGTACAGCTAAATTTTCATAAATAAGACTTTATCCATATTTATTAGAGTTCATATGCTTTATCAAACTTTGTTTATACATTGTTGTCTTTTCATTGTTACGAATAATAACAGTTCTAGTTTTCATTTAACCATGCTTTTAGCGGGCAGCCGAGTTTTTCGCAATTAATCAGAATTATGAGAAGGCTGTTGAACTTCTCTGCATGGCCAAAGAGGTGGGTGTTTGTGCACCTGATCTATGGTGTTCTTTATTTTCACATCTTTTCGCTTCTTATTTTCAAAGTGACAGCAATTTTGAAGTTCAACGGTGCTATCGAAATGTGTCGAACGCGGAACGTGCGGTTAACAGACAAAGTGGCGGAGTTAATGACACCTACTAAAGGTCTGTCATCATCGTTTTGATGACTCAGCTTGAACAGATCAGTTTACTTTAACAGAGGTCTTCGTAATAAAAAAAAAAACATAGCTCGACCGCTAAAAAGACCTTGAAAGAATGAGACCATTCATAGCAATTAAACCCGTACCTTATTGGGATTATTTACTATTCATTTTATACGGTAGGGCGGGTAAGCACAGTGGTAGCGATGTCCGTCATTACAAACAGTGCCAGTTCGACAGGACAGGACTCCAGGACAACCAAGTCTAATCCTTTCGGGGTTGAGAAATTGGCACCGAACTTGTCTGGGAAAACATCACGTTCTGCGATTCAATTGGGAACGCTCCATCATGGCTATTTTAGGACTCCAGGGAGAAATGCTCGACCAGCATTTTACGCCACTCAAGGTGAAATGAAAATTCTCAAGCAGCAACCGATGCCGCACGTAAAGTTGAAAGATCCTCGTGGACAATGGATGCAAGAAAATGAATTGAATGTGCGAAGTGTTGGTATCCGCACAGTAGATCTGAAGATGAGTCACATATAGTGAAATAAAAAAATACTTTATATGGGTAGAATGTGAGTCTCCAGAAGTGAATTAGTGCATTCGAATCCCACCTGAGGCTACGAGTTTTGCTATTTCACGGCGTGGTATAATTCGAAGTACAACCACAACAATGGTGAATTATTTGCAAAACTCCGGACCGCAGGTGCCTGCGGTGAGGAACGAACGCTCTATTACCCTTTCTGAGGGCTAACGCTGATCGATAGTACTAGCTGAGAACCAGGCGAAACAAAGGACTCGCGTGGTGTGGTGGTGAGCGCGTTACTCTCCGGAAAGGACCATAGTTCGTTCCCCATTGCGGGCCGGGGTTTTGCAAATATCTCAATATCCTTGTGGTTGTATTTTATATTATATCCTGCCTTAAAAAAGAATAGGCAATAAGTGAAAGTTGGAGCATATTTATTTTGCTTCACACGATTCGCGTTTCACATCTCTATGGAGCCCTACACTTTCTGCATTTCATTCGTTTCCTCGCATCCATCATCCACGAAGGTCCTCGAATATTTCAAGTATAGCTTCGCCCGTTGCTTGAAGAATTTCCTGCCTTCATACCGTTGAATGCTAGTTAAATCGGCATTCCTGAATTCCTGAGATATTTGAGCTGGAGCGTTGCCACGTGGATTGCAGAGTGTGAACTTTTCCTGGAAAATTCTGGTAACATTTGCCTACTCCGGAGGAATGATCGACTTGGTGAGCTGAGGCGAGGGCGAACGGACTCGGTGCTTGTGGTGATTGGCCTCATTACTACTGCGCTACCCGCTCTTCCTCTTTGATCCTACTCCTAATTTATATGCTACCAAACACCACAAAGATTTTCCAGCGTGTCTGTTCAATATTAGTCAACTAATCTCATGATATGCGTAGTTTTCTTGTTCAGCAATCGCGAGGTTGTTTATACATGCCAAAAATCCGGCAATGAATAGCAGGGAGGAATGCCCAGAGGTTACACGCGACCTGGCCCGTATCTTTGGATCAATTTCTGATGTGGGGTGGCGCAGTCATCAACCATATGCGACTATAATCAGCTGTTCTAACCTTCCTCATTGGAAGTCATGTAAAAAAAAAGCGGTGTTTTTCGAGAAGCTGTTGACCATGTGATTGCCATGAAGTTTTTCGTCTTACTGTAAGTGTTATTGAAGTGTTTGGCCTAATAAATTGTATATCAGTATACCCTTCCAGGCTCTGAAGAAGGCGATACTGCCGAAATGTCGGCTACTGTTGTACTGTATTGTGTTTTTCTATGGAAGTAAATGTATGCTGTATAACAACCTCGCGATTGCTGAACAAGAAAACTACGCATTCATATTCCAATGCCGAGGTTAATAAAAAGTCGAACCTGGGAACTAATCTCATGTTAAATTATTTACCACAGGTGTGGTGAAAAGTGTCCTGAAGTGGGCATGGTTGTTAGTTAGAACCTTCTCATAGGCCTAACCAAACTTGATATCCCTCCAGGGTCGTCGGATTGATATTAAACTTGTTTGGTAGAAAAACCGCTGTTTGATACATCAATAGCTCCCTGCAAGTCACTGTATAGCCGAAATATGAATCCAATCACAGTTACTATACTACGAATGGAGTTGGATTCATAGCGTGTCCGGAAGGGATTAATAAAAGCCGAGCGCCCCATTTCGTGCCTTTGCCTCTTTGTGAATTACTGTCTTATTATACTATGGTATGGATAAGATCAAAAAATAAATGCGAAAGAATGGTTGTATAGGCACGGCTAAAGATTTCTTTATTCGTAGAAGCGTCCACTCTTGTTCTCAGCTTTGATGGAGGATGACTTGTTGCTGTGTTACTGGGTGAAAATGTGAATTGTTCGTAAATCGATGCTGTTGAAACCTGATTAGAATTTACATTTGAGAAAGTGGTTTCCTGCAATTCTTCAAATGTATTAACTGCAAAGCGCAGACCAGAGAATAAGTTTTAATGAAGGCATATTCCAAATGTTAGCTGCTCAGACATTTGTAGAGAAGAAACACTTGAAAAAGTTAAGATGGCGCAACAACTAATCAAGTTTAGAAACGACTCCTGACGAGACTGAACGGAAGCGATTACTCGAGAACATAGCCGAACTTGGAGTGCAACAAGGCAACTATCATTTCGCTGCGAAGAAGTACACTCAAGCCGGCGAAAAGCTTCAGGCATTACTTTATTTGTGTGATTATATTGAATTAGACGTAAGCGTATGTAATGCTAACGAAAATTGCATGGAAAATACGGCTAGGGATGATGATTAAACGAAAATCTGAAACTTAGGGTTGATATCATGAAAGCTTCCAAACACAGAAAAACCAAAACGCAAAGCAGGACTAAGGTTTCACTTCTGAGGTGTCACAATATCTTGAAACGTGTATCTTCAGTCTAACTTTGCTCTATCTCAGGAGTTGTGGAGATTCCAAAGATCTGAGAGAAGCCAGATTTTGCCTAGCGATTTGTTTTAAGTCTTTTGTAGCTCCTATCTAAACTAAAATTCTGGTCGAGAAGGAATTAAATGTTGGTTGGAGTCTTCTCTTCCGCACTGGAACTGGATCTTATTTGTTCAAACGTTGACATGTTAATCAATCTTGAATAAAAAAGTAGTGATCTTATTTCGTGGAATAAGCCGAGTCTTAGAACAAGTGCTAGGTTGGGGGCAAGGTCCTACTAGAAAATTATACCAACCAAAAGTTTTCATTTTTATTCTTACTTTATACGTCTCGTCTATATATCTGATGTTCGCACTCAAGCACTTCTCACATTCTCGATTCGTTTCCTGGTAAACATTATCCACAAAATCCAACTTTTACTTGTGGCTAGGGCTGCTGCTTGAGGATTTTCATTTCATCATTACTGCCATACAATGCTGCTCAAGACGATTCTCCCTGGAGTCTGGAAATAGCCGGGCTAGAGCGTTCCCAATTGGATTGCAGAGAATGATTTTTTTTTTTTTTTTTTGGACATGTGTTGCACCAATATTCGACTCCGGAGGGTTGAGAGGGTTGGTGAGCCTTCGGCTGTATCCAACCACCACCGTGCTCGTTATGATCGGCATCATTACAACTGTACAATCCAACCCTTATGAGAAAATTACTTCCTATTTAATTTAAATCGAATTAACTTTTGTCTCAAGACAAATTCATTGCAAATCCATAGACGCTGAATTAATTATCCTTTGTAACTCCATGTAGTACCATATGACCGCTTTAGAAAAAATTATCATTCCCCTAGATGAGTGTTTTATTTTTTTGCAATAAACTCTGAAGTGGAATCATTCAAGTAGATTTGTTTTAATAACACGTTGTGAGGGGCGGATAGCATAGTGGTAGTGATGTCCATCATCACGATAGTTCGATTGGTACTAGTTCGATTCCGCTCCAAACCAACCAGGCCTCTTATCCCTTCGGGATCGGGAAATTGGTACCGGACTTGTCTGGGGAAAGAATCACTTTCGGCAGTCCAATTGGAAACGCTCTAACCTGGCTATTCCAAGACTCCAGGAAGAATTGCTCAACCAGCATTCAACGACATTCAAGATAAAATCGAAATCCTCAAGCAGCAACCGTAGCCACACGTTAAATTGGGAGATCTTCGTGGACCATCGATGCGAGAAAACGAATCTAATGAGAGAAGTGCTGGGATCTGCACGGTGGATGTGAAGACGGCCCAAGTAAAGATAAAAAAATGCCTGTTATGACGTAAAACTCTGGGCATAATTCAACCAATTCCAGGCTATGCGCGCTCTCCTAAAATCCGGCGATACTCAGAAAATAGTGTTCTTTGCTAATACTGCTAGAAACAAAGACATCTACATCTTAGCAGCAAATTACCTACAGGTTAGCGGTACATTCCTATCTGGATCCATATTTCATCGAGTTTTTTTCTTAATTGGATTAGATTCAGGTTGACAACACGTTATTTTATCTCCAGTGTTTAACTATGAACATTTACAGACAACGGACTGGCAAGGAAATGCTCAAACCATTCGCGATATTGAGACGTTTTATTCAAAAGCACATTCTTATCTTCATCTAGCCAGTTTCTACAAGTCTTGTGCATTTGCAAGTCATTTACACTATTGCCAACAGTTTGCCTAATTGGATAGAACACCAAACTTACCAGAACGACAACGACAATCCTCACCTTTAGCAGATGATTTTGCAGATGGAGGTCGAAACGTTCAACGACTTCTCAAAAGCTGCTGAAGCGCTTGAGCACTCTCAACGAATTGCAGAACGAGGAATTCAGGAGCAGTCGTCCAGCGACAGTTCCACTTCTGTCGTTGTTTCCCTCGAAGAGCTAAAAGAAGAGATTTCTGGCCACTTGTCACATTTGGCCAAGTTTGAGAAGATCAAAGAGTCAGTTCCAAAATTCGGTTGCCTCATAATAGATACCTACAACTCATTTTGTGCAAAACTTCAGAGAATGACTAAGCTAATAGATTGATCTTTGCAGTTTTTTGACAAGTTCATTTCAGAGTCTATGCTAACGACGAAAACGACGCAGTGCTGCAACTTCAGAATCTCGTGGAGAATTCAACGGAAGACTCAATTATTCGGCCAAGTCACATCTACGGTCTGCTAATCGCGCACCACGCAGGGAAACAAAATTATAGGATGGTTTGTGAACATGTTCTAGTAGCGTCTTTTTCTTCTTTCGGTGTTGAATAGAAGGATAAACGACTTCATGTCATTTTGAAAAAGCGGGTTGCTTGTAGCCGACAAGAAAGAGCAGTCGGAGATGAGGGTGGTCGTGAACTATCTGACCCATTTTCTTTGAATACGTTGTTTTTACGTCCTATCAAACTTTCCCATTATGATGTACATAATTTATAGGGGTTTTACTTAAGCAAGCTTTTTCTTTTTCAGATCTTTTTTAATAAGAATATTAACCGCTGCTATGTACCTTCTTGGATTGTTATGCTAACGTAAGGCTGACAAATGAATTTATTCGGCCGCGACTGTGGACCATCGACTTGGACCATCGGCTCTGACGAAGACGTGGAAACGTTGGCTGAATAAATTTATTTCTGAACCTCACGTTAACTTAGCAATCAAAGAAGGTATTGTTTAATACTGCCGAGGTTGAATGACTGTCAGTTCGAAAATTATTGTTTTGCTACTATGTGATTTCTTACATGTAGTATCGCCTTTGAACGCATTCTAAGCCAGTGCTCAGCGCTACGTTTCAAAGAGCATTTCGTTCTAAAGTCGGTATCATTACGATTGTTGAGTGGAACGTTGTGCTGCTAAATTCGGTCAACATCATTATTCGAAATTCCGTCCTTTATGCACCACCTCCATTCTTCAAAACCCGAATAATCGACCATGGCAAAAAAAAACACACGAAAATGGATGATATGTGTCCTAAAATGGTATCATTTAGCTCCGAGCATGAAGATTAGACATTATATATTCGCAGCTTCGATTAACTTAGTAATCAACCCGTCCTGAGATGGCTTAGCCATAGAAATTAATCAGTGCTCTAAACGCTGCGAATTGGTTCTAAATGAACTGTTGAGTAGCCTGTCCTTTGAAAGATTCTGTTTGTTGGATAATCGTTTTTCAGGCATATCGTTGTATAATACAACTGCAGAAGGTTCAAAAGAATCTCGATGTTTCTACAATTATTGATCCAGAAGTTTTAAACAAGGTGGAAGCTCTATCGTTTTAAAATAAACACAGAATATCTTTTCAATATTCCATTGAGAGTAGTAACGAATAAAGGTAAGAAAAAGTTACGTTGATGACAGTAGTGGTCACCATGGAGGGAATTGAACTCATAGAACTGGTACCTTAGATATGATTTTGGTTTAAGTTACTGAAACCACCTGGTAATCATGAAAATTATATTGCTTGCAAGGATAAAGCATAAAGCTCTCAGCGTTGCTCGATCCCTGAGGGATGTGCTATGCATTCGACTTTATTTTGACATCGTTAGAGGTGATTGAGTGCATATCTGACCTATATATGAATGACCCGCGGTGGTCCACGGATGCGTCGAATCAGTACAGCTATTTTCCCAGACAAGTGTGCTACCAGTGTGCTTACTCCAGAGGGATGGAAGGCTTGTTGAGCCTGTGGCGCGGGATCAATACTACGTGTATTGCACCGCGTCTCCAACCACTAATTTACACGAGCTCTTTATACTAATAATAGCAATACGATGTTAACGAGAGGCATTATCCAGAAGAGTGAGAAATACAAGCGTCAAGACGAAGATGCGAACTGTACGAGCACTAGTTGAGCGAACTAGTCGGGATGACTCAATGTGCTCCTTATATTCCTTTTGCGATGGGTGGAATTTTAATAGAACGAACTAGGGGCAATACTTAAAGGGAGGTTATAGAAAGTGTCTCATCTAGAATAATATGTTAGAGCTATTTGCACAAATGTTCTTGAAAGCAATACAATAGCTAATGCAAAAAGTACATGTACCAACGATGCAGCAGCTTGTGTAAAAAGTTCATTGAAGCGGAAAACTCTGGAAAGTGCATGTAGATGACGGCTGCTCATTCAGCACTCGAACTGTCGAACAAAGAAGAACAGTTCTTACAAAGAAGTTACAGAATCCCTTTCCATCCAGATGTGAAGTAAGTGCATGAGGTGGTCGCTATGAAACAAATTGCAAAATAGGCAAGGATAAATGTAGTTGCCGGCTAACAATTTTAATGTAGAAAACATACCGTAATATAGAAAATAGGAACTGTTTAGGGAATGGTAATGATAGCTGTACTTTTTCTATAGGCGACGAGTTTCCTAATTATTGTCAAACTTCAAAGGACTCTAAAATCTGTTTGATGTAGAGACAGAGCAAATTGGTTGATAGGATTTTCTCTATCCATGTTTAATTTGTATTTTGTTTGAAAAGTAAAAAATGTTTAGATTAACCAGCAAATATCTCTGAATTCATCTCAGGTCTGCGACGAGCTGGGTGTGCCACGACTCACCGTCCATAACCAGGAAGCAGATTCTGACAACGAAGTGGAAGGAGTGGAATTCAGTCATGCAATGAAGAAGAGAGAATCACTTTTCCAGTCGTCTCCATAGAAAAGGCGACTGAGTTTCTATGACCTCATACCATAATTGGCAGATGATGTGAAATGTGATGGTGTGCCACCCACATGCACGAATTTTCCCAACTACCATAAGGTCTATGGTCCATATATCATGGTCTATTCGGTTACAAGTCAAGCAAGCTTACCAGACTAGGTGTCAATCAAGGAACATGTTTTTTTGCATA
>MQTX01000042.1:585752-608389 GCA_009735665.1 Angiostrongylus cantonensis | reverse complement strand
ATATATATGTAGCATGTATTCAAGTAATAAACTCTTCCATTTTCAGCCCATCAGGGGATTTTCGAGGCGCTTGGATTACGTTTTCCAGCACTCTAATAATTTAAAAATTATTTCATTTTCGGTCATTTCTTTTCCATAACAAATTCATTCCAGGAAGAAGCTTACTATTTCGTGTTCTTCTGTTGTATTTTTGTTTTCATATTATTTCCAGTGTTTTGGTAACTGCAGCTGAAATTTGTATCTTTCCATTGAATCCCTTCCGAAACAACAACGACCATACATAATGTGTTTGAAAACCAATAATAAAACTTTACGTTTAGCTTTTATAGTAACTCTTTGGTAAACGACTCACAAAATCGCAGCGCCAAGTAATAGGAATCAGTGAGCCTCTTTGGAGTCGGACAAAAGAAAAAGTCAAATCTGTTTATTAACGATGGAACTTTAACCACTCATGAGCACCAGGGGAATTCGGAACTTTTGTAAAGGTTTCAAAGCTTCATTCTTAGCATCTGAAAATAAATATGTTTTGAAAAGTAAGACGATGTTAAGTTTTCTGCACATTTTAAGCATAAAGCAACTAAGTTGCAAACTGAATAAGGTAAGGAGAACTGTGGAGAAATAAGGAATTCTTAAGTTCCAAAGTGATATTAACTACATCGTTCCACGTGTTTTCAAACTCGGATTTCAATTGACGAGATTATGACTATGTAAAATATCAGAGACATAAATGTTCCTTGGATAGCATGAAAACGCGGCCAACATTCTCGGATATGCTGAGGTGATACTACAGCTATAGCACTTATATGAGTGTGAGGGAAATCTGGTGCCCCGGAAGTCGTCGTCAGTGAAAGATGGTCCGATGTGTACGCCAATGTGACAGAAAACGTATGAATCAATCACACAAAGCATTTCAATGTTAACTAGGAGCAGGTAGTCACAGAGGCTTCGCGAGATGTTATGCGTAGAAGACAAAAGAGCGGAGATTCAAAAATAAAAATTTCTGCATGAATATTGTGGAGTGAAAATGTGACCCTCTTATTGCACCTTGGCTAAGCAAGACAATTCTGATACGCGAAAGAAACGAATGGTAAGTTTACAGGCGTTTGTCCGAAACGCCTTACTATCAGCGAATGACGAGTGATAAAAAGACAAAAGGTCTTGCCGTTGATCTATTCTTGAGGGACACGTAACGCATTCGAATTCACAGAGCATCGTAGAGATGAATGAATGGGTATCCGACCTTCAGAATGACTTTCGGTGACTTACCGATGCATCAAGTCAGCGCGACCATCTTTCCAGGGCAGCCTGGTACCAATTTGCCGAACCTGAGTTATGGAAGGCTTGGTGAGCCCGAGACGCTGTGTGGAACCAATAACTTCGCCTTTCTTCATATCCTTGTTGAGTAAACGCGAGGTATTATTTTTATTCATTATTCACAGAAAAGCTGACGTTTCGACTGACTTCGCCTTCCTCACAGCCGCTTTCTATGAGGCTTCGACTGGGTATGTCGCGTGGAGAACTTCGCCTTTATTGCAGTGCACCTCTATCCAATACGATGCTCACGTCCAAGAAATTAGATAGTGTTGTCAATGAATAATACAAAGAGTGTAAAATTACGAAATGCACGAATACCTATTAAGCAATTCCACAGTTTTCACTTTCTCGTCTCAATTATCACGTTGCTGTCTTCACTAGTAGTTAATGTGACCTGTCGTAAACCCTGAAAGACTGTGGTGTGTGTTATGGTTATTCAGTGAGTAGCTAGCGACTATAGTATTAATCCGCCCAGGATATCAGGATTATTGCTAGCAACGTACATTAAAAACCACATCTGAACCACTGGAGCAATCGGTCTTTGAGGTGCTCTTCTTCTTGGCAACTGGTACGAGTTTTGTAGTGGTTGGCTGCTCTCTCTGAATAAAAAATGTGTTGAAAGCCCAAACACTGCAGAGATCAAGGCAACTTTACCTGTGTAGTTGGCCGATTAGGAAGCAAAGCAGTCGGAAGTGTGCTATTACCTTTCTTAATCGGCACTTGGTGAACATAAAATAAAAGATTCATCAGCAATGTAGCAGTGTCTGAGCTATTTTTCGTCAGTCATTTAGAATTCACTTAGCCCAATAAGAGAAAGAATAAAGCTTTCGGGGTTGATCAATTCCTGAGGGATGCGCCATGCATTCGACTTCATTAAGCATCGTTTGGAGGTGATTGAATGCATAGCTGGCCTTTATAATGAATGACTCGCGGTGGCTTACCGTTGTATAGAGCCAGTGCTGCTATCCGCCCAGACAAGTCTGGTGCCAATTTGCCGACCCTGAAGGGATGGAAGGCTTGGTAGGCCATGGGCGCAGGGACCGATTCCACGTGTGTGTTACAGGGCCCTTCGACCACTACCCCGCACACACCCTTAAAAAATGTGATAAAAATAAGACATTTAGCCCAATAGGTGTTAAAAGGTCAATATAAAGCACTTACCTCCTTTACATTGATGGTTTTTGACAGATCAAATTGGTACGGTAACGAACTAATCCCCTAAATTATTCGAAATTACTGTTTGAACCGATGAGTTCTTGGAATTTCGTCAATAATGGCCATATTTAGATAATGCGATTAAAAGTTACTTTCATAAATCTACGTTTCCCCTGAGGAAGGCGTTCCTGCGAGCTCAGTATGAATTCTTTGAGAATGTTCTCGTCTTCGACTGAAACTGTTAACATCGTTCGTTAATAAAAGCACTAAAATCCATAATTAACTAATCGGAGAATGTCCATAGAACTTCAGGTGCGGTAACTTCAAGGATTTGGGATAACGACAGTGAAAACTGGCATTTTCTTATGCCATTTACTGCTCAGTGAAGCTATCTGATAAAAGCTACAAAAGCTATACTGACGGCACAACATTTGAAACCTCAAAATCGCATCAGACCAGATAGGAAATCAACGTGCGTTACAAAAGCTGAACTGTAAAGTCAAATTATTGAATATGTTGCTTTGAAGGAGCTTATTTTACTAGTTAATTCATGTTTCTTAACAAAAGCTTCCGATAGACGATGAAGGCTGCGGAGTTTAGCTAGTGACAAGGATAAGCATCGAAGCTCATAAGCATCCGTTCGATTCATTTGGTGATGGCGAGGTGATATGTGACTCAAGTCAACGTCTTATCATCAGATAACTGAACTTCTTAAAAATGCGATACTAATGAATAAAACAACACCTGGTGGGTTCTTACGAGAGACCTGTTGCTGGTTCGGGCGACTAATCTCGCTGTATACTGCAATGCTTAAAACAATGAGCAATACGACCATAAGGATAACTCCGGTTAGAAGTACTAAATCTTTTGCCGTAATGCTGAAAAAAAAGACTAACAAACAAAAATATTTTGATACCAATTTTCAGATTTACCCATCAACATCATAATTGTAAGGGCTGCTCAACGCTGATGTATTGCGGAGAAAATACGTGAGGTTCCTGAAAAACGTTATAAAACCTCCAAATGGATTGCCTAATATTGTCAGTCATCTTTGATGTCGATAGCTGCATGTTAGAGCTATTGCGATTATTATCTATTTTTTAACAAACACACAGAGCACAGAGGTTAGAGATGCGGTGCAATACACACGAGGTTACTGGCTCGACTTGGTGTCCCAGGTACACCAAGAATTCTATTCCTTCGGGGTTGCCGAATTGGCACCAGGCTTGTCCAAGGAAACAGCAGCACTCATTCTGTGTATAGGTCGGCTACCAAACACTGTGCAAAACAAATATGCATTCAATTCACACTTTCACACGTTACGGAGTAAAGTACTGTGCAGATACAAGTGGGCTTCAAAAGTGTAAAAAAGCAATGAACCCAGTTAAGCCCAGAACCCAGTTTGTGCTTCCCAGATCAATCCCGCTGTTGGGTGATTGCTGATGGCAAAAGATCGATAGAACTAGCGAGAGACAGGCGAAACGAAGAAGCCGCATGTTATGGTGGTGAGCGCGTTCGTTCCCCACCATAGACACCTGCGGTCCAATCTTTTGCAAATATCTCAGCTTCATTAAAGTTATATTTCGCAATATACCCTGCCATTAAAAAGAGTAGGCAGTAGACAAAAACGGTTAAGATGGTTCTTAACATTATCACAGATTGTGCTCATGTCATACAGGTCCGCTACAATGAAACGGTGGCGAGATCTCAGAAATAATCCACCGGTAGAATGAATAGTTTCTACCGACCACATGTCGACTGTGGCAGCGTATGCCATAAAAACTCCTCCAATTTTCCCGCTTCTGAAGGTAACTAAACTTGGGGAACGGATGGATGGTGGTATTTCTTCGCTGGCGAAAATGTTGGAGCCTTGTGATGAAGCTGTGAGTACCATGTTTCAGCAGTCCGTCTCGGTTTTATCCCCTTCTATAAACGTGCCAATGATGTAGTCTGAGCTTCCAAAGAAGTCTACTCTTTTTGCACAGGTTTTTAGTCCACCTTTTCATAAAGAAGACAATGGTTTCGAGTCGAAGAGAAAAGAAGGGCGTTTTTGAGATGGTCACAGCGGTCAGTCGTGGCGTCGCACAAGTGATGTAGAATCACTTCGATAGGCTCTGCTTCATGAGGGTACATTTTTCCAAAATGTCATCTCCTATAGTTGGAATCGTCTACCTGGCCTGACTCCAGTAATACCCAACAGGACATATGATGCGAGGCTTAAGTTACGACCGGCACCAGTTTCCTACCGTTTGGATTTGGTTTCAGTTATAATATGGAATGCGCGCAGTCTATTATTTTCGTGATCAGTCTATTTTCATTTCCACTTACTATTTCTCACAGAAGCTGTTGGTCGGTATAAGTGAAGCAGTAGACATCCACAGATGCGAACTCAGAAAGAGAGGTAGTGTCTTTCTGGGACGTCTAACGAGATCACACTTCACGATAACCCGTTAGGATCCCATACCTGCAGATGATCATGTGAGCAATGCCAACTGCACATTCCGTTTGCTACTACTTTGCCGAGCTCGTGCCATATCCTTCAGACGGCTTAAAACAGAACCACGCCGCCTGTTCATTGGTACCAACCAACCAGAACCAACATGGCTCGAATTTTCCGATCGTCCATTTCGAGCAGCTGTTACTTTTACACCTGTGCTCGTGCCTTTTAATATATTTGCTTTGGATTGTTTCAGAATACGCTTCAACATATTGCATTCCGCCAGAGTACTAACTGCTTTGAGCGTGAAAAGAAATCTTAACAAGAATCCCTTAGGCAGTTATATTCATTGTAGCCTAACAAAACCCATAAAAGCCGGCGCTTTCTTTGATAACCCAAAACGAAGTTGATAAAAAGCTTTAAAGAGCTGACGTTTCGACGTTTACGTCTTCTTCATCAGAGCCCGTGATCCGAGTAGATAGTCCACAGTCGTTTGTCTTCTCTATGTCGCGTTTTCGTCTTCATTTAGAGTCGAATCTTCTTCGATGGGGCATCGCTCGAATGAGACAAGCTTATCCGGCGATCCTCTTTTCGGGACGCTAGTTGAGGACAATGACTATCCGTTGATAATAACATGTTTTTCAACGGACACTCCATCCTGCATCATTCGGTATTATCAACCACGTGTTAGCTTTCCAATGAAGACATGCATACCGATAAGTCTTACCGTGGTTAAAGAATAGTTGGGTTTCGAAGTATGTAAAACCTTATTTTGTAGATTTTTCACTGAACATTAGCGCTTGAAATGACTGTTTCCAATCAATCCGTATAAACCAAAACATACTCTCTCAAGATTTTGCCATCGAGCCATTCTGCCCATCTCTTCATTTCGCGAAATGTCGTGTCGTTCCACATGTTTGATATATAACCTGTCATAACAGTACAAGATTAAGTGAAAAGCAAAGTACTATTTTGTTGCATAGTGCCGCTAACACTCCTATTCTCCATGATTGTTTCTGTGATCACTACAATTGCTGAAATTCACCCCTTCATTGGTCAAGCGTTTTCTTTGTTCTGTTGGGGTATGGTAAATTGAAGGGTTTCATTCTCATAGTAGAATCGCCCAAACTGAAGAGTTTGGCAATCGCTTCCGGAAACCTAGCCAAAAGTGATATTATGGCAGCATCGATCACCATCTTATAAGGAATACAGCTACGGTGGAAGAGGGTAGGTCAATTGTTTTGGTAATGACGCGCCAATTGGAACTCAACAAAAAAATTGTCAAGCCACCAAAACATCGATCAAATGAAAAACGTGGTGCTGCTGAGAAATTCGCGCAGTATTTATGCCATCTAAGTATCCTAAGAAATATAGCAGGTGTACATTGGTCATTTGATTGAGCATAGATATTATGACTTTGCCGAGGCTGACCTCGCGACTCCAGGGGAACACAGCAGTTAAACCAGCAAAACTCCGAAAAACGGGGATTATGCTGGGGTCCACACAACTAGTCAGGACGGACCATCCAGGTATAGATGTTACTATATAACGCATAGCTGTAGAATACGCCACCTTTACGAATGACAGAACGTCACTTTTTATTACAAATTTTGACAAAAGCCGGTTGAGGGCTTTAAGTGCCACTTTACGCTCCCGATAGGATTCCACGGCTAAGAATATTGGTGGTTTACTATTGCAGCGGAGCTCATTGATGGAGCGCTGCGTTCTCGATTCCTCATTGTCTCATCAGAATGAAAAGTTCTCTACTCGTTACCGACAACAAGGAGAATAGAAAGGCACAAGTCAACCGTAACCCTCAATAATACAGAATATATTCTCTAAACTACTACCTAGCAGTTGGCCTTTCCATTATTTGCCATGAGATTGTAGCTCGTTTCCAGAAATTAGTTTAATTTTTTCTCCCTGATTTTCTTGTTAGGCTTGTTTTGGACTCCTCTCTCGGTACATCCACTTTAAAACGCGTCGCTTGGAAAGACAGAAGGTTTACAATCGATGGCAAGTAGCATATTTATCTCCCACCCATTTTATTACCACTGTAATCGGCATAGTAAAAAAGCAAGTCTTACACCTTGAAAAACCTTCACTTACAATTAAAGCACATTCATTACACCGCTAGCACAATCCTTAAGACGAAAACAAGACCACCTCGCGTTCTACGCAAGACTATAAATGAACCTTAAGACTTTTTTGAAAGCAAACGCGAACTGTTGCTTAAAATAAAGCTGGGACATTGATCAAATTAGATACGTCATGGAAGCGGATAATGAGAAAGAAACGACAGCTGCTGTTTGGAGCAGTATTCATTCCTAGTCAATGTTCATACGATAGGCTAATCACGAAATGTCACCAAATCTACTATGAACGAGTCACTCGCTATTCCAGACTCAGTAATTTTCACAAAATTTCTTGTATGGTCGCATTTTAAGACTAGTGTGGCGCAGTGGTTGGAGGTACCGCGCAAAATACATGGTCGTTGGTTTGATTTCACACCTAGAGCTCATGAAGCCTTTGATCACTCAGACGTCGGGAAATTGGTACAAGACTTATCTTGAAGGATAGATCTGATCACACTGATCTGATACGTCGATAGACCACTGCGAGTCATTTTATCTTGATGAAGTTCAGTGCAAGGCTCATCCCTCAAGAATTGATCAACATCTGAAGCATCATCTTCGTCTTTTAACTGGATTTCTTGCAGGCGGAGTTTGCTCTCGAAAACATAGAGTGTTGTTGAATCAATCTCAGTTCGTTTCGATTCTAATTCGATGGATTATTGCTCGAAGAGTAGAAGGGATGAACGACAGCAATCACGTTGCAAATCGCTTCAGTGGATTACCTAAACTAACTGAGGGTTTCAAAACAAAGAATAATCATTTTCAGATGCGCGATATTATGTTATATTTTTTTCGGAACTCTATACTGAGATTGAAGATGTATTTTCTGTATGCAACGCTATTAAACTCCTTCAAATCCAATATACGTGTTTCTCACTCAAAGCGCAACGTTTGAAAAGTTCGAAGACATAAAATACACTTCTGAATCGAATTCATCCAGCAGAACAATATATTTTTCAACGATTATATTCATGTAGGGCGCGTGTGGTGCAGTGGTCGGAGACGCCTTGCGATGCACACGCGGAATCGATCCCTGTGCCCATGGCCCACCAAGCTCTCCATCCATCTGGTGTGGGCAAATTGGTACCAGACTTGCCTGGGAACAAGCAGCAATGGCTCGATACATCGGTAAGCCGCCGCGATTCATTATAAAAGCCATGTATTCAATCACCTCCAACGATACTCAATGAAGTCGAACGCATGGCGCATCCTTCGGGGATTGATCAACGCCGAGAGCTTTATCTTTTTTTTCGTATCGAAATGAGCCGTTTTGAGACACCTCTATTAAAACTGTGGAAATTCCGTAAGATTACTAGGATTTTTTGGACCTTATATCCTATTTTGTTATTATTCGACTCTAGGGAGGATGCCGTTATTTAAAACTAGGAATACAAATGGCTAATTCAACATCTTCATGTCAAAGCTGCGAAAGCTGAGAGTATCAAAGGCTCTAAGAAACCTCTGTCTCTATAAGTACAAGAGGTGATAAGCCAGCACTGAGTCGTAAGAGCTATATAGCCATAAGCTGACATCCAAATTTGCAAAGCAATGGAGGTATACGATGCAATAAGATCTTGAAGAGGTAAGGTACGCATGAAGCTACAGAGGCTAGGAAAAGCATTCGCAAAATCCAAGCGATCCCAAAAGCCAAAACAGCCAATCCAAATCCAAAAAGCCTATTACAACGTTAAGACAGTTGCACATCGAGGTCTAGGCAGAACAATTACAGCTTCCATTAAGGTTATCGTGAAAATCATTCACGACTACTACTCGAATCTCTTCAACAGACGCGTCCTCCTATGTTTATACGAAATAAATGAGCATCGATATATGGTTCCACCGGTTCTTCCTTTTGAAATCCTACATGCTATTTGGTCGGTGAGAAATTAAACGATACCAGATCCGGTGAGGATAAGATCTGAACACGTGAAGAAGCTTGCCCGGACCTTATCAACACGCATAATACTCGGCTCTCCACACGTTACTTGTTAGAATGCAAGGATTGTATTCAGTGGAAGACCAGCAAGACTGTGTTATTGTTCTCCAAAGGTGACTTCCATGATACCGGCAACTATCGCACACTCGGCTCCATGTCTGTGTACAAACACTTCACTCTAGTCTACCTCAGCAGGGTTGCCAGTACACTATAGGAAGATCGGTCATGTGAATAAGCAGGGTTTCTAAAAGAATTCAGTACAATAGACTCACACGATAACAAGACTCAGTGAAGTGTAGCGATAGTACAAGAGACTGCTGTGCCTACCTTTCAACGATTTAATGAAAGTTATTAACTCAGTATATATTCTTCGTGATCTATACAAAGATTTCACAACCAAGATATCTACACTCTATAAGGATGTTAACACCTACTCCAACAAAATGTTAGACAAGTCGACGTCATCTCGCCAAGATTGCCGACACCCTAGAGAATGTTACGCGCCAACTAGAATGGTACAACGTGGGAGTGCGAATCGATGATCGGTAATTACAGCATCTTTTCTTTGCTCATGACATAATTGTCATAACACCCAAGCATTAGCCAAACGGAACAAATTCTTGTCGACTTTTATAACGCCTGTGAAAAGATTGGTTGGTCTTCGACAAATTTTCACGAAAGCGAGTTACTCCTCTCCAGATCAGAAAATCGATTAGGTATAAGACCTAGCTCCAAAGTTGAGCAGGAGTAAGCAAGTCGCTTGGAGAGCTTTCAAAAGCATCGAGGGTGCAGTGAGGAGAATAAAGAAGGCAGGACTCCATGCCTAGCTTTTCGGTAGCACGATTCTTTCTCCCTCAATGTATTCCTTAACAAATAGTAGAATTTTACATAACTTCTGGGGAAATAAGGGATCTATGGCAATGGGTGAGATTAGAAGTGAGCGTTTAATTCGAAAATTGTGTATTTCTAGACATAGCCTTGTATATATGCGATTTATAAAGGCATCGTTCTCTCATGATTGTGATAGAATGTCAAACCTTTTCTCGTTTTTATGAACGAAAGAAAAGTTCCGTATAAAAATTTCATCGGCTTCTATTTTAAAACAAAGACTTTAATGCTTCGAAATACAAAGATACAAGATAAATGCTAAGATATAATACAAGAAATACAAAGACTTTAATTTAACCAATGGTATAACTGATCAATATTTCGTTGCATGATCAAGCTAACACGAGGTTTTCATGAAGTTTTTCTTCGACTATCTTTTAGCGGCTTCATCGTTTTCTGAGCCATTGACCTGAAGTGCAGCCGTCGTAAAAGTTCCCTTAATGAATTCTTCCCTAGATTCCGCTTTCAAGTGTGTTGTTGAACAACCATCCATGCTAGTAGCGACTTCTCTTTTTCTTATTCTCTTACTTTTCACTTTTTCTTCACACCATCCCTCTCTAGCATTCTCCTTTTATGTATTTCTGTATTTTAGTGCTACCTTTCCATATGCCACTATTCTATTCAATATTTGCCGTTTACTGATTTTTCAACTACTTCGTCCCACCCCTCCCACTTACCACTTCTTTTGCACTCGTCTGTCTTCTTTACAATCTTCTTATCATTTCTTTCTAGAATATACACGCTATCTCCCACGGTTTTCTTAAGAGCTCTCAGACCCCTATCACTCCCACTTTATTCACTCCATCTTTCTATTCTTCACCCTCTCTGCTCCCGTTTTATTTTTTCCCACTCCTTTGATGGTTGCTGATCGATCGCTTTCAATACAAAACATGCCTTCGAGATAATTTATTAATCTCATGTTTTCGTTCATTGGTAAGGTAGCATAAGTTGATAAAAAAAAACATCATTCAGCTAACTTTGAAGACCTACATCGGAAGAAGGAAGAACTGCGAGCAATCGACTAGGATATCTAGCTCTGAGGAAGGCGAAGACGCCGAAACATTAGCCGAATAACGTTTCTTTCTTTCTTACATTCTTTCAACAACAGTTAGAAGTTTGCGTGTTGGTGTCTTGGTTTCCTGTGCGAGGATATTGACTTTAACTTCAAAATCGTTTCCGCTATGCTTCGCTATGCTTTTGTATCCTATGCGTGCCCAGTGGCGTGCCTTGTCTTACTTTTCGTTTGCCTTCTAGGTGTTCTTTTATACGGATACACAAGGGTCTGCCCGTTTCGCCAATATATTCATCTCCGCAATCCTTGCAAGAGATTAGGTATATCGTATCTGAACTCATGCAATCACCGTCCCTGCCGGAAGGGCAAATTGCGCAATTTGCTGTTTCACATAGACGGTCATACAAGCAGTTACGAACTAATTGACGACGAGGAGTATTCAATGGAATTTCAATTATCGCTACCGATTCCTCTAGACCTGCCCTTTTTAGGCATCGTTTTATAGCTATGCTTACTTCATCGCTAATAAAGGGCAACATAAACGGGACCTTCTTATGGCCAAGTGTTTCGTTTTGGCGCGTCGCTCTGTTTCTAAACTTATCTCGTGCGGTAACTACTTCGTAGCCATTGGAGATGGTTATTTGCCGAGCCAAGTCACGTGATTCTTCCTTTAGTTCCCTGGTTGTGCACACAGAGTTAGCTGTTCGAAACCTATTTCTCACAAGCGCCCTCTTTGTGTGTGATGGATGGGAAGAAAAGAAATGAACCAGAATGTTTTTGTTACTTGGTTTTCGGTACCACTTTGTAATGTAACCGCATGTAACGAAGTTCTTCATCTTACTGTAAGTGTTATTGAAGTGTTTGGCCTAATAAATTGTATATCAGTATACCCTTCCAGGCTCTGAAGAAGGCGATACTGCCGATACGTCAGATACTGTTGTGTTGTATTGTATTGTGTGCTTTTCTATGGAAGTAAATGTATGCTGTATAACAACCTCGCGATTGCTGAACAAGAAAACAACGCATTCTTTCAGCAACCTAATGTTGGGCTATCAATGGAAGAATACGCCTTGATATGCAGTAATATCGACGTCAAAGGAAAGTCAGTTTTTGTAACATCACCAATCTAAGTTTAAAACTCATAAACTAGTAGTTTCTTAGATTGATTCACACCAAAAACCAAAAGCACAAAACGTCCAAGGACAATTAGAGTGATTTTTCAGCCTTTCTTAAGTTTAGTTTTCGAAACTTCAACCTTAGAAACACTGAGAAATCCAAGCAGTAGAGTATAGAAGCATTACCTCTGCCACAATCAATATGGTGGGCAGCGTTTCATTATCAGCTGCAGGGCCTAGCCAGATGAATGATTCCGTCACTTGCACCCGACCACTGAGCAATCTCGGATCAGCTGTTTACAGCCGACATCCACGGTGGGACCTAGTGTCGGGACAACTGGCGCAGTTCCTTCCATGTTGTTTCGAATCCAAGACGAGTGCGATTTGTTGTTCCTTTCTATTATCTTGCCTATTTACACGTGCCATCCATTCGCCAGTGGCAACTTTTTCCCTTTTTTCAACCAGTTCACTGTTCCAAGTTTTAACCCGCAATGTATTGTACCGAACCAAATTTTACGCTACTAGTATAGCAACCTCGAGTGTTCGTTTCTTTATCAAAGAACCAACTGCTGGTAAGGATGGATCTAGGCGCAAGGGCGTGTACTCACCTAGTTGTAAGAATCACAAATAAAAGAGGTAACAGAATGCAGCACCATTCATGGAACTAACTATCTTCATGGATCTTCTGCCACGTGAGTAGGATCTCTAATTGCTGGTCGCCATCACAGGTACACCACATTCACGAGTGCTCGAAGGATAAATGAAAACGGACAAGAAACGACCACATAGTTGTCCTCAAACAGAGGTATCCTTTTGCAGGATTGATTTCCCGAAAAAATCCTGTATGTAAGGGCATCCCTGGGTGGGTATGGCTCATTCGAGAGACTTTCCACTAAACAAGATCCGTGACAATACGCGACGAAGACGCCTCGAGAACACGAACAACTGTGAACATCGACTCGGATCATCGCCTCTGAGGAAGACGAAGAGGTCGAAACGTTAACCGAACAAATATTGGTAACAACCTTGGCTTAGCTTATCAATGAAACAGGCTACATGGAACATTTATACCGAGGTTAAACGAAAGTCGATTTACAATGATATCCTTGGATATCCTATTTGGAAAAACAACGAAATTAAAAGACCTCGCACAGACAACAGATTTTTCCTGTCATGGAATGATGAATAATATTACAGGAGAAAACATGACGGGTGTACCCAGGATCGACTTTCTATTGACCTCGGCATTGAATTATGAATTCGTTGTTTTCTCTCTCAGCAATCGCGAGGTTGTTAAACAGCATACGCTTACTTACACACAATAACACATATACAACACAGTCGTAGCTGACGTTTCGGCAGAATCGCCTTCTTCAGAGCCGCTTTTTTCATCTGTCTTCCACCGAGGAAGAACAGCCGCTCAGAGTCGCATATGGCTGACGATCCCATGTATACAAAATATACAACCACATACAAAAAATACAACCACAACGTTGCTAAGATATTTGCAACCACAAGCGAAATACAACCACAACGTTGCTGAGATATTTACAAACCTCTGGGCCGCAGGTGTCTATGGTGGGGAACGAACGCGCTATTGTCGTTTCCGGGGAGTAACGCGTTCACCACCACACCATGCGGGTCCTTCGTTTTACCCGTCTCTCAGCTAGCTCTATCGATCTTTTTGCCGTCAGAAATCACCCGTCCGCATGGTGTGGTGGTGAACGCGTTACTCCCCGGAAAGGACAATAGCGCGCTCGTTCTCCACCATAGACACCTGCGGTCCAGAGTTTTGTAAATATCTGAGCAACGTTGTGGTTGTATTTCGCCTATAATCAACAATATTAGTAAGTTGTGTTTTATTTAACTGTTTTCTAACTATGGAATTTGCTGAGTTCAGGATGAGACAAAGGAGGGCTGGTGGATTTCGTAGTACTACGACGCCCTTGGACGGCAACTTCTACTATAATTACTCAATAAAAAACCACTGTACGAGTAATCTGCTGCTAATGAGCGAAATTTCTAGTTTTTATGCTAATTTTTTTAGGTGTGAACTTTTTACAATGTGGTTGATTGCGTTAATGAAATGGCCCCCTAGTTAAAATTCTAATGTTGTTGAAATAAGTCAGGGAACAGGTGGGAATTCTCCCTATCCCAGAATGGGGCCGTGTAATTGAAACAGCGTTGAGCAGAAAGCACATGGTTACCAGGCATAAATTCAAATGTGCATTTCCACGAATTTTCGCTGGATATAATTGCATCTTCATCCTTCGGATTCATTGTGAACAGTTAGTTCTTAAGAAATTACGAAATGAAAGCGCCTACAAAAAGAAAATGTTGCTTGAATATGAGACAACACTTCCACTTCTATCCGTTGTGGTAATTTCAACGAGGCATGAGAAAACACTAGCCGTTAGTTCAGTGACTGGAAAAAAGTTATGATCAACGCAATGTCGCGTTAGTTGTTTAAATGCCTAGTTAATCCGTCTTCACATTTCGCACGCTTTTGCGGTTCGCTCACTCTCCCGCATTCTTCATCAACAAGAGTGGTCGCTTTCATATGTGGCTTCGGCTGTAACTTGAAGTTTCGCTATCTTCTCTCAATAAGTTAAATATGAGCGTGATTTTCTTGATGCATCAGGAAGCAGTCATGTTGGTCTTATAAACAAGTTGCTCTGCAGCGAGTGACACGTCCATGTCGACAATTTTGAAACTGTGGTGGCAATAATTTTCCAACCGACCGTCATTTAACCTCGGTATGACTGATCAACGTGTGACCACACCACAATGGTGCTGAGAACTTCTCAAAACTCCGGACCGCAGTTGTATGCATTATATACACTCTAAGAATTCTTACCGAGTTCGAACGGTTGCTTCTGATGAGTTAAGCCGTCGCATCAGGTGGACGCTCTTTTCCAAACGTGATCACTCAATGTAAGGAGGATTTTCCACCATGAAACCCTAATAGTAAACCTACAGCAGCAAAACTGTTTGCGTTGTTTAATGAATAACGAGAATACAGGTGTTGTACTCGATATGGGCGTCGTGATAACTGCAGCAGTTGTTGTTTTCATAGCTAAAATTTGTTTGGATAACACATCTTGTCTCAATTTCCTCTGCGATCATAACATGGTTGACCACGTAGACCCATGCACTGCTCAGTGATTGCATGTTTCCCCTAGAACTATTACACCTACAAGTCGAATGTCTGTCGCGATCTCAATACGAAGGTTTCGAAGTTTAACAACTACTCGCAGTCTATGGGGCAATCTCGCAAGTTGTCTTCTTCAGCTCATGACCCAGTGTATAAGCAAGGAGCGGACTGGCGTGAGCAGCTCTTCTCTTGAAGAAACCATTTAAAAAATAATCTGTATAAACATTCGAGTTGATCGTTCGTTACCAGACACCAGTCCTCTCTGCAACATGCCCCGCCAGTCCCACATGAAGCACAGAAGTCTGTGCAATTTTTGACTCAGATCCATCTGAACTAACGGCCTTTGTGTACGCTAAGACAAGAAATTAGAAGGAAGGTTTGGTCAAATGTAACATCGAAAATCGGTTGATAATTTCCAACAAAACACTGATGTTTAAAAGGGCAAGTCCTCCACGGCTTTCACGGCAGGCCCTTGTGTTTTGTCAGATGGCGAATATTGAAAACGGAATGCTGTTTGGTCTAAACCGTGTAACAGGGCTTGCCGTTATGAGAGCTGTTTTATACATTCTCCTGCAACTAGATAGAAAATTTAAAAAGTGATCTAATGGAATGCAAATGGCTTAAGTCATTCTCTTTTTACTTTGAGAGCCCTTTGTTTTTCTGACTTCGTTCTAAGCTCCAAATGAGCGGCACATTAAACTTGATAAATCAATTTTCAATATGAATAAGAAAACTTATGCATTACACATGTACAGCTGACGTCAAACGGATTCAAAAACATGTTATCATAGGCCAGCACAAACCAAGAACAATGTAATTCTCTTACTCTAACTAAGGTAACCATAAAGACCGAAAATCCTCAAGGGGGAGTAAAGGCCCCACGCAAATCTAAAGTCGCTCGTGGCTTGTGTACGAGTAGTGTGAATGGCGACATGGGATTCGTACAACATGGTATTTTATAAGTGATATGTAAAGGTAGAAGATAAAGCTTTGACCGATGATCAATTCCTGAGAGATACAATGTGCATTTAACTTCATCATGCATCGTTGGAGCTGACTGAATGCATAAAAGGATAAAGGATAAAGCTCTTGGGGTTGATCAATCCCTGAGGGATGCGCCATGCGTTCGACTTCACTAAGCATCGTTGGAGGTGATTGAATGCATATCTGGCCTTTACAATGACTCACGGTGGCCGCCGATGTATTGAGCCAGTGCTGCTACCATCCCAGACAAGTCTGGTACCAATTTGCCGACCGTGGAGGGATGGAAAGCCTGGTGGGCCATGGGCGCATTTCACGTGAGCACCGCAGTGGCGCCTCCAAGCACTGTGTCACACGCGCCTCTGACTGAATGCATATCTGGCTTATATAGTGACTACAGGTGGCTAATTAATCTATCAACGCAATGTGCTATCTTCTGAGGAAAGCCTGGCACCAATTTTGTGATAACGCACGGAGGGATGGAAGGAATGACGAGCCAAGAGCGCGAGATCGAACCAAGAACTGCGTTAATATCGCAGGACACCTCTAGCCACTACGCTATGCCTACTCCTGTGGTCATGTAAAAGAATTTAGAGTAATAAATAACTAAGGCGAGGGGTGTTGTAGTCATCCATTCAAGCGTAGAGAATTTCAGTTAAATAACCACCTGTACCACCTGTAGTCCCGTTGATTGTCGAGTGACTCGAGCGCGCGCCAGTAAACCTTCCATCTTTCCCTGTCGCGTGCAAGAGTAGCCCAGCGGATTCTGCTTGCTTTAGGGACTCGTCGAGCATCATACCTTTCTTCCAGGCTTTTCGTGAAGAACTCTGACTATCGGGTCGGTGATCTTCCATCAGTACGTCTGACATCCCGAGGAATCCAGTCACTAACGGCTCTTGTCCATCTTTTGTCATTCATACGTATTACGTGTCCGACCCACCTTATCTTCGACTGTTTGGCGTATAGAACGCCATCTTTGATTTTCGATCGTTGATTTAGGTCGGAGCTTCTGATCCCATCCCTTACTTGTGTGAAACGGGATACTCCTAGCATCGTCCTTTCGACTGCTCGTTCTATAACGCTGACTGATCTTTTATCCTGATTACGCAGCGACCAGGTTTCTAACGCATACGTTAGGACAGGAAGAACCGTTGAGTCGAAAAGGTCGGCACAGAGTCAGGTGTTCTTTGTTCTCTACACTATATCCTCGAGGCTCTTAAAAGTTCCCCAAGCCGCCGTTTCCTTCTGCTCAGCTCCTGAGCTAAGTCGTTCATCATATTGATTTCCCGACTTAGATAGACATAACTGGAGCATTTGGAGATATTCGTTCCGTTGAGCATGAATGGGGCATACGAGAACAATCCTTTCCTCATGAGCATTATTTGTGCGAGATTTAGACGAAGACCAATCTTTCCACACGCTTTATCAAAGTCGGCAAGTATACGTTCCGTTTGGCTAATGTTTGTTGTTATAAGGACGATGTCATAAGCAAAGCGAAGAGTGTGCAACTGCCAACCATCGATTTTAACCCCACATTATCCCATTCCAATGTTCGCATGACGTTCTGGAGTGTGGCGGTAAATACTTTCGACGAGATTGTACCGCAATATCTAACCCCTCATTTGACGTCGATGTCAACATCGTTATAGAATGGTAATATCTTGGTTGTGAAATTTTTGTACAGCACATGAAGACTTCTCACGCACGGAGAGGGGCCCTGACTATCAAAGGTTTCCATCACTGCTTCTATCTTACTTGAACCAACTGCCTTCTTTAAATCGATGAACGTGAGAAAGAGCGGTGTTTCATACTCTCGCGATGCTTCAGTGAGCCTTATTATCGTATGGTTGTGGTACATCGTACTAAATTCTTTTCGAAACACTACTTGCTAACAAGGCTGTCCTTCATCCAGTGTTCTGTCAGTCCTGTTTAGGAGTGACTCGAGTGAAGAGTTGGCAGACGACAGATAACAAGCACATTAGGCGATAGTTGCCGATATCGTGTAGGTCACCCTTCTTGAGCAATAACACGGTCCTGCTGATCTTCCATTGAGTAGTGTTCAGAGAGGTAACGCGTGATGAGCCGAGCTAGTGTGTTTACGAGGACTGGCGGAAGGTTCTTCAGAAGTTCTGATCTTATCCTGTCCGGTCATGGTGTTGTTCGATTTTTCACCGACGAAATGGCATGTCGGATTTCGGAGGGGAGAACCGGTGGTACAACATATCCATCCTCTTTTATTTCACATGACGGAAGATGGACGTGGCTATCAGAAGAGATCTGAGCAGTATTCGTGGATGATTTTCTCCATTGCCTTTCTGGACGCTGTTATTGTTCCGTCTGGGCGTCGGAGTGCAATCATCTTGGTCTTGCAATCGGCGAAGTTTCGGCGGGCTTTGCAAATGCTTTTCCCAGCCTCTGCAGAGTCGACCATTACGGCGGCTCTTCTCTCTTTAAAATCTTCTTTTATCGCCTGTCTGCATTGTTTAGCAAGTTCGGTCGTTAGCTCGCGGTTGCCTGCAGCTCGTGCGATTCCACGCTGGCGTATTACCACCAGAGTTTCTGAAGACAGACGTCTCTTATTGACTTTCGAACTCTCAGCTTTCATAGCGCTAACGTGAAGATGTTGAATGAGCCGATCGTATTTCTCGTCGATGTTATCCACAACGACGTCTTCCCAAGAGCCGACTAATGAATTTAAGTCAATAATTTTTAGTCTTTTAGTAATTTAATAAGTCCCAGTTTACCGTGGTTTTGGGAATTCGGTTTTTGAATCTAGCGCCTTTTCTCCTTTCCGCTAGAAATAGAATCTTGCACAAAGGAGGCGATGGTCTCATCCTATGTAGAATTTTGGGACAACAACGACATCAGTTAGGCAAAACCTATTTACTATGATGTGGTCTATTTCGTTATGGTACTCTCCATTGGCAGACTCCCACGTCCGGCGTTGAGGGTGGTGGGACTTCTGGCATTGCGAGTTACCATGGATGGTCCTGTTCGCCATTATAAACTCAGGCAGTCGCTCACCCTGTTTGTTCCATTCTAATTCGTGAGTCCTAATGTGACGTTCTTCTTGATTCAATCTTGGCGCTGAAATCTCCAATGATGACCTTGAAGAATGTATGGTCTTCTCTGTGGAACTTCTCCAAGTCCATGTAGAGCGCTTCGACTTCTTCTTCGTCATAGTTTGATGTTGGCGCGTAAACGACGAAGATTGGCAAAGCTGGTATTCATCCACATCTTTTTAATCGTAAACGTCCGATTCGGGTTGTAAGCTGTTCGAATGAATCGATGTTCATGGACAAACTCGTGTTGACGACAACGCCGACACCACCTACTCCTCTACTGTTGCATCTTCCGAGGAACAGTTCTTCTCCAGTGTCATAGACGGCGTTGAATAGGTGACGTCGTCTCGTCTCGGCCAGGCCGATGACGTCGTACCTTATCATTCTTGCTTGCATGAGCAAGTCCTCTATCGAGGACTCGGATGTAAGTGTACGTGCATTGTAAGTACAGATCGTCACCATAGTTCTTCGTTATCCAGGCAGCTTAAATTGGCCCTGAGATTTTAGCAGCCTCTCCGTACTCGTCCTACCCAAAGCTGCGAAACTGGGGGCTCTTTCGGGTTCGGGGGAATGAGGCCCGTTTTTTTTTTTACTGTGTTTGGCATATTTGATACCCACGTATAGCTTGCTGGGCTCTGAACGTGGGGGTTTGATATACTCACTGGTAGCTTGCTAGGTTCGCCTCCAACAAATGAGCTCTGGAGCATATTTGTTGGAGACGACTCCTAACCGCTTCCCGTATACTTCCTTGTCACTTTATTTCAGGCTTTCGGCAGCATTGACTCGTAGAATTCAATCCTTACAAGCGAGAACGCACCCACACACGCATGCGTGAATACGCCTAGCAAATACAGAAAGTATGTGCCAAATCGGCGCAGCAGAAACAGGGAGTCAATCTCCTGGATCCAACTGCGTCTCAGGGAAGCAAAGGTCGCTTTTGGTCCGCGATTAACCCCCCATCCGCCACGCAGCCTCGCGACTAACCGGCTCGAGATCCCTGATATGAGGGAGATCAGTGGGAGTTAAACAATGTATAATACAATGCTCCATAAGCTAATTAAAAATGTATGACTTGACTAGTTGTCTTTATGGAGTTCTCTTCGTGTCGTCGACATTGGAAAGGCCTGCATTGTAATTACAAAGGTGAGCCCAGTTTATTTTGTTTTTGAATGATCAACGTACATATTCACTGATTTAACAATGTTGTATGTTTTATTTACTGCCTATTCCTATTTCATGATGGGAATATAACCACAATAACGCTGACATAGGAGCAAAACTCGGCACCTCCGTTGGGTTTCAGACTCGGATCACCCTTTCAGGGGGCTCACGTGCCAATCACCACAACACATGCTGCGAAAGGCAAAGTAGTGTCGTAGTTGGTGTGGAGGGTAAAAGTACGCAAACCCGCCGAAACCGTTAACGTAGATTGGTAACGCAGCTGAGGTCCCAAGTTTTACTCATATCTGGGCATCATTGTGGTTCGGCTCACTGATTCTTCAATAAACAGTTCGAGAAACTTCCCTGCTCCCTTGCTCCCTCCTTTTGGTAGAGATTAAGCACACCAAGGTTCAAGGAAAGTCGGTTTCGAAGCATTAAAATAAATGTGTTATTAAGAACTGCTGCTAAGCGCTATTCGCAATGAATTTAGGCTATAAAAAAATCTTTTCGAGACTCGTGAACGATTTGGCACTCAAATTTTCTTCAGAAGCTCGTTTTTTGACAATCGTAGACTATTTTGCTAACTGAGGATGTTTGAGGTGTCGAACACTCGACGACCTCAAAGAAGAGATGACATTTCACCGCTCCAAGACTATGCATAGTTCCTATAAAGCATCAGAGTTATGTTAAATTCCAGCAGAAGTTGAAGTCCGGAAAAGATGAACATAAACGGAAAAATTGCGACGCTTCACAAAGGCAGGAAAATTCTCGACACTCACGACATAATCCACAGACCATCGTGTAGTTCTGGATGAAACCCCGCTGGTTTAATCAACGTTTGCGCATGCTGTTGTCGACGAGAAAAAAAGGAAGAAAAAAAGGAAGAGGTACAGGAAATTGAAAATTCCTTCTGACAGATTAAACTGGCTTTCGCCTTAGGGACAATGATATGCCATGAATTTGTGTTCCAGCAGATAAGGTTAATCAGCGACCCAAAATGTGCTTGCTTGAAGCTGAACGTCTAAACGAAGTTGTTCACAAGCGATAATATTTTGAATGAATCTATTGTGCTGCTTAACGTCATGCATTAAATGTGTTATTTAAATGTACATATATATGCATATAACCATAAGATGCTGAGATATTTGCAAAACTCCGAACCGCAGGTGCTTCCGGTGGGGAACGAACGCGCTATTATCCTTTCCGTAAGCTAGCGCGTTCACCACCACACCATGCGGGTCCTTCGTTTCACCTGTCTTTCATCATGTTCTATCTTTTAGCCTCAGCTTAGCCAGGTTCAATGCCAATGTAGGCCCCCAATATCAATCCCGTTGATAGGTGATTGCTGATGGCACTGATCGATAGAACTAGCTGAGAAAGATGAAACGAAGGACCCGCATGGTGTGGTGGTGAACGCGCTAGCTTACGGAAAGGGTAATAGCGCGTTCGTTCCCCACCGCTGACACCTGCGGTGCGGAGTTTTGCAAATATCTCAACATCCTGTGGTTGTATTCCGCTTAATACCCCGCCGTAAAAATTGTAGTTGGCAGAAAATAAAAAGTAAAACATTATACGCAGATATATTTTTCATTTCTATTCGACCCATCTTTTACATCTACTGTGCGGATCCCAGCACTTCTCACATTCCATTCGTTTCCTCTCATTCATTATCCACGAAGGCCTTCCAGCTTTTTACCACACATGTAGCTTCGGCTGTCGCTTGAGGATTTTCATTTCATCTCAAATGCCGTATGATGCTGGTTGAGTCGAGTCTAACTGGAGTCCTGAGATAGCTAGGCTAAAGTGTTCCCAACTAAATTGCAGAAAGTGATTTTTCCAGACAATTCCAATTCCAATCTCCCGACCCCGAAGGGATGAGGCGCCTGGTGAGCTCGAAGCGGAAACGAACCGATACCGTGCTTTCGATGACCGGCATCACTTTCGCCCTTATGCATGTATATGCATATATGAATATACGTTCCTATTGAATATATGCATACAAAGTCCATGTAACGAAGTAGTTGGAGGTATCCTGCTATATTGAAATGGTCGGTGGCTCCATCACGGTCGCCGGGCTCAGCAGCTCGTCCATCCATCAGGGGTGGTCAAGTTGGTACCTGGCTTGTCGGAAACGATAGCAGCACTGACTCGATATATCGGCAGGCTACCACAAGCCATTATATACTCCATATATGCATTCAATCTCTTCTAACGATACTTGGTAATGTCGAATGAGTAGCCTATCCCTTAGAGCTAGATCAAAGCCGAACAGTTTAACCTTTTATAG